>JABXWE010025107.1:0-12885 GCA_014611495.1 Limonius californicus
ATAAGACTTTTAATTTAAGCTACTAGATTTGCCTTTAAAAGCTTCATGAATCGTCGTGTATAAATTAAATGAAATTGTTTTATAGTTTTTATTACTATTTTCTTTAATTAAAAGTTCTATTTAACTATAAATTACTTATAAGAAAGACAAACAAATATGTACGCTAATGATTATTAACCTAAAGGAATCATTTGAAATAATATTAAATTTAATACTGGGCTAATGCAACAATTTATCACACAGAATTAACTTAATAAATGTTTTGTATTACAGAGGCTCACCGTGCGCTCGAGCTTTTGGAGGATTATCACTCTAAGCTCACCAAACCTCAGGATAAGCAGCTGCGACTGGCCATAGAGCGTGTTATCAGAATTTTCAAGTCTCGCCTATTCCAGGCCCTGTTAGGTAAGTGATTCTCATTTTCAATATTTTCCCAAATACGCTTTTATTAAGTACTAATTTAACCGTGTAAATATAATAAATTACACGGGACCACTTTTAACGAGTTTCAGTTTTATTAACTCAAAGTACGTTTATCTTAGTCTTATTTTATAATATGCGGCAAACTTTACAGGCACGTACAAATACACTATACAAAGTCCACAAACTTTTAAAAGTTGGAAACGGTATTAATATAAGTAATTAATTATTAATAATAAATTAATTAATAATTTCAATGTACGGTAATTGCATTAGTACTATGTATATTACCAATATTTATAAAACAGCCTATTTTATGATTTTAAATAATAGTTTTTATAAATAAATACAGTTAAGTAACTACTACACAACTGTTCAATCTGGTCTCAGGTACAATCTACTTTTAAAACGTAAATCAATGGAAATTGACATGGCGTTGGTGAAGCACAAGGAAATTTCATGGCTAATTTTGAACCTAAGCAATACGGAAACACCTCGCGTAATAAAAAAAATATGTAGAAGGCGTTCATTTTGAAAATGAACCCCTTGCAATATTTGCTGAACCCTGTAAAATATTTAGAACAAGTTAACTCTGCTTTTCTACAAGGCAAGGAGAGAGACTGGGCTGCGTAATCAATGTTAGGTTAAGACTTAAATTGTTACCGCTACGTTTACGGCGACTCCAACTTTAAACGTTAAATGATTCTATGCACCCTGTCACGTATGAAATTTAAATGTTGTGGCCTTTTGATATACGAGGGCCCTTAAAGTTTTTACAAAAACTAGGAGGGTAACAATTTTTGTTAACTGTTTTATTACTTTTCAAAATATTCCTCTTTAAGATTTATACACTTTTGCATGCGTTCAAACCAATTCTCCAAACCTTTTTTTCCACTCTGAAGTGGGTATCTCAAAAACATGGCTTTTGAAGGCTTCAACAGCTTCTTGAGGTGAAGAAAATAGCTGTCCACGCACTTTTTGTTTGACATTCGGGAACACAAAGAAGTCGTTATGCGATAAATCAGGTGAATACGGGCAATGAGATATTAATTCGATGTTTTTCTCCTTCAAATAATCAATCAACTGTTTGACGTGCTGTGTGAGAGCTGGCATTGTCATGATGAAGAATGATGCGACGTGTTCGGCTGTTTTCCCTGATTTCGTCGATGACTTCTGGCAAACAAATTGTTGTATATCATTCAGCGTTAACTGTTCTTCGATTCTCCAAAGGAATGGTTGCGACAAGTCCAGTACAACCAAAGAAACAAGCGATCATTTTTTTGGAAGTGCTTTGTTAACGAACAACTTTTGTGGGATTCGGTTCATCTTGGAACACCCAAACAGTGAATTGTTGCTTAGTATTCGGTTCATACGAATATATGTATGTTTCGTCACCTGTTACAATGCTGTATACAGATTTTGCAGTGCCCCGGTCGAAGTTTTTGAACATTTCCGTACACAAATTAACACGAGGCTTTTTTGAGCTTCGGTCAAATTATGCGAAATCCACAGGTCTTTTTCACAGCTAAATGTTCATGCAAAATCGAATGTACTGCAGTCTTCGATATGCCTACGGATGCCTTTACCTCACTGTAAGTCACATGCCGATCTTCTTCAAACATGTACAGCATCAAAGTTTTTTGGAATAACAACCGATTTTAGTCGACTTTCACGAAGTTCATCACTGATGACGGACGCACGGCCATGACGAAATTCTGCAAACCAATTGTGAACAGTCTTTTGTGATGGTGCTTCATTACCATTCTATGCATTGTTGTTGAGTAAGGCCTTTACTAAAATCGTAAAAAGCCATCTAACGAAAACCTTCAAGCGGAATTTCCATTTGTTCACAAAATTGTTTTTTAAACACTTACTTTAAACAAACTACTCGGTCAATTTCTAAGCTGCCACTGTTTTCACAATAACAAATGTCAAATTTTACGAAAATAGTAATGACACATCTCAATAGCCCCACCTAGTGGTCATTTGTAAAAACTTAAAAAGCTGCTCTCATATATTAACAACAAATGCAAAAAAAAATTGTTTCAGAATGACGTAAGAAGCTTTAGGGTGATAATGATAAAAGCTGTGCTTTTTTGTTATTCTTTACCTTTACACGGACTCTTCCCACTGTTGAATAGTTTTATAACAAATGGAAATCATTTTGTGGTGTTTTAGGCACCACAAATAAACGTTGCTTAATTAAATTGATGTTAAAACAATTTGTTTTGCTTTTGTCTGATTAATACTTAATATCTAGCAACACAATGGGTATTTTCTTACACACCATTTTAGTTGCACTTGAGTTGCTGATACCAATGCATTTCAAGAACTATTCTATACTGTAGCCGCAACAATTTTGATTAGTTACCTACAAGAATGGTTACGGCCCTTAACCCAAAGCAGTAACATAATTTACAAGTAATGTAGCGCTCTGCAAAATACGTCGATTATGACTTGGGTTCAACATACACAATTCCCTAACCAGTTGGCAACCGTGAGGTCTTAGTGCTAAAAATTTTATTTGGCATTTAAGTCAGTGGGAGTCCACGTTAGCTCCCCCGTGTTACTACCTTAGCGCGCAAGACAAACACGTAACAGAGAAGAGGCCGGTGCCGAGTAGTGGAGCGAAAAGGTTGTTAATCTGGTATTATAGGTGGTTACAAATTAAAAAGAGGTTAAACCTCAAGTTTAAGACAAGCAGCTGAAGTGTACGTTTTAGCGCAGAGTGCCTAATATATAGAGAGTTAGCCTATTCTTGGCCCACCGGCGTACGAAATATTGCATTAAACTTACTGAGTATGCTCGGACGAAGATAAAGTTGTGCAGGTTCCTTTCGGCACATTTTTTCAATCGGAATGCAATGTTGCTACATGTCGCACAAATCGTAATATACGAGTGTGCGCAGAATTTTCCGCAATTTCGAAAAAATATTATTTACGAATATTTAGAAATGTTTTTATATCATCACTAACTTATGAGTACTAAAGAAAATACATTTGCTCTTCAAATGAACGTTCACTATTAGCTCAGAGTACCTAATTATGTTCCTATTCTGTGCAATTGATAACTTCGTTCAATAATTCCTAGAGAAAAAGGAATTTTTCTGTATTACTCATTAAGTGTATGAGAAAAATATATTAGGTACTCTGTGGTTTTAGCAGATGTTACAGATAATCCAACGACTTCACTGCGCCGGGGTTCCATTATAACTGGCATTTCATCTAGGCCCTAATATATTTATTGTTATTAAATCCTTAAGTATTAAGAATTATACACGAACAACTATGGTCATAAAATTGAACTTGGTGACAGTTATTTCAAATTTATTGAAAAATATTTGCATTACTTGTAAGTAAGGGTGCTTTTTAAAAATCGATTCGTTAACTGTGTTAACTTTATTTAATTATTTTGTGTGGTTTATGCGATGTTATAGGTGCACCATGCAATACTGCAACGATTGGCAACTTTGACAGTCATCTCTACTGGCACAATAATGAATGTCCTTAAACGCTAAATTTAAAATTTTTGCGACGTCACTATTTATATGATATTTTATTAAACACCCAGGCCGGATAAGAGATCGCGGCTTGCTAATCAAGCAGGTTGTGGTGTCAGTAAATTATATCACCTAATTACTTTGAGATTATGTCTTTCATTGACCTGTTTAATTGATTGTTATATACTGTAAGTCAGAAAAATTATTAGCTTACCTCAGCCGTAGCAGTAAGACGAAGCTTTTTCAGGGTGGTGTTTTTCGCCATTATCAGTCCTCTTTAAAGGAGGGAAGTCTTCATGGGTGAGAGGCAACAGTAGTTTTATTCAGTGCGATTGACATACATATATATTAAATCAAAAAGTGAGCACTTTTATTTTAAGTGCTGTAGTTTTTTAATTTATTTGCTTTGAAGCGAAATGTGCTTCTCTAGATAGCTTTATATCTTGATCTAGTGGCTGTTAAACTGAAAAGCAAACAAAATTAATCAATAAGTGTCTACTTTTATATTTGCATACTCGTTTAGCCGAATTTTACTTTGGATAGCACAGCAGTTCACAAATACTTACAATATTTGTTAAAGGGCTAACCAATGCTTAGCAAATCGTATTGCCTGTGCACTTCATCAAATTATGTGGACCTCTATTCAAACATGTAATGTTGGATGTGTATGTTAACACCCTTTTGATGTATGAGAGATGTGTAAAATAAACTTGCTACAGCATTTACAGTGATGTTGGATAGACAGGAACTGAAATCGTTGAAAAATAAACATTATTCGTTTCTGAACCTTTTATCTGCTTCTGTGAACTTCTGTTCAATTTACTCTCAACTCAGATCATCGTGAACTGTACACGTCACGTCACAACCCAGTGGAAAATGCGGTATATGCTCATCCAGCTTGTAAAGTAAATTTAACACCCTTGTGTAAAATGAAAAAATGCACTTTCAGTTACTATGATTTACCAAAACTATTAAGTATAGCGTATATAATGGTTTTATTTGTAGTTGTAGGTAATTTTAAAATTCTAATATCAAAGTTTAATGCATGTAACCGTCCTCTTATTCTGAATTTATTTTCTGTCTTTTTTGGGTTATTGATATCCTATTTTAAGCAATACGATTGAATTATTTTTTATTTATCCAGTACTAATGATGTTTTGTGGACGCCATACTCTTTATATGTCCCAGTAATTGACAAAAATTGAACATCTCTAACTTTTTCTTCGTAAGATTGAATTAATTAAATCAAAGCCCGTGAGAGAGTAAAGTGAGGCGAGACGGTTATTTTTCCGTATGTTTATTTTTCAAACTTATTCACGTGTAATTGTTGATGGATCAATTACAGTTTGCCATAATAGTCTATTTAAATATCGGTGTAAATGAGAAAGTGCTATTATATACAACATCAAAGTCTTACAAAGATTTTAAATTTAGTCAGTTTAAATGACTTAAAACTTTGGTTATTAAAGTCACTAACTAATCGTCAAGTAAAGTACGAGTTGATAGCTTGGCTAACTTTCCAACAAGAGAACATTAAAGCTAAATTTTGCAGAAAATTGTACCGCTCTTGTAGTGAATGTTCCTAGTATATGATCTCCTTTAACACTTTCTATCATAAAAAATTTGTTAAAACCATTTTTAAATGTTCTTTTCTAAAATTGTTATTTGATTAATACTGATTGTGTGATACAGAAAATTTACATATTTATCAAAATATTTGAAACGTAATTGCATCACTGGAATGTAAAGCCGCTGTTCTATTGATCTTGTTTGTTCAATTAATTGTTTTGTTTCTATTGGTATTATTTAATATCCTAAAAGACAGAAATCAGTACTTCTTGTTGAGGCATTTGTATTCTAAAGGTGCGTATCCACCAAAGAAACGTAGACCAACATAAAACAACAGCAAAATGGTTTAAAACTAAAAGTTGGTCTGAGTTGCTTTATGTTGAATTATGTTGCACTATTTTGCGTTATGTTGATGTGGCATTAAAAAAAGTAGGTGTTAGTTGAATGTTTTAGTTAAGAGGGGGAAAAAAATATGCAACGCAGATAAACATTCTATCGCATAAACAGTTTGATCAGTGTGTATGGTTGCATCTGGTTTTAAAGACGTTAAACAAGTAGTAACATAATGCAAAAATTGTTCTGGTGTATACAGTTAGCTGACCGAAGTTGAGAAATTATTTTCCAATGTGAAACACGGATACGAACCTTAATATATTTGTATTAATATAAATTGCCGTACAGCTTGAGGTAATTTTGCGCATTAGTCGTTGATACTAAGGAATCAGCAGAAATGCATTATTTCGAACGGTTGAACAGGGTATCAATTTGAAAACATACAATGTGTTATATCTTTGGAGGTAAAATAGGTATTGAACTTTTCTAGAAAACTTTTCTACAAGCAGGGAATCATCATTGCTCATAAAGTGACAGTCAACTTCTTAGACTCTATGTAGCAAACATTATTTTTCGACTCGTTTAGGAAAAATTCAAAATTAAATTCAAAAGTTCGGAACCGATTATTGTAATTCAAATGTCAAAATATTAGATTAAATATTTAAAATGATTTCCATTATTCTCTAGGCAATAGTAAAATTTACTCTCAAATTACCTCCGAAAATTTTGGAAGGTTTGTTGCGGAATAGCTCGGGACTCCTGAACTATTCTTCGTCCCAGTTGTGTGATGGACTGAGTTTTGTAGAAAACACATTTTAAGTAATCCCACGTCTGATGGGTTCAAAATCTGTAGATCTTGAGAGCTTCAAACTTGGTACACTACATTCTCATATGTATACCCATGAGAAGGCATATTATTTTGCTATTTACTCCTAATATTAGCCTTTCGCATACATGATTTTTTGGAAGATGAAGCAGTAAATCTAGTTCTTTGGGCTTGATGCCAATTTATGTTTTCTTACTTTATTTAAATTACCTAATTCAACCAGCATGTTTGTGTTTCACTGTAATTAGGTGATCTATAAAACAAAAACAAATGCAAATATTGTTCTTCTCCAATTCGTAGGAGTCTGTACTGCTTCCACAGTTAATATCGGGCAACAGGACTAAATAAAATAGGACAATAAGAATACTGTCTCTCGCTTTCTATTACATTACTTATATTATTATTATAATCATATTCCCTTTTACCTATTCGGTGTCGGGTTACATTACTTATATGCAAATTTTAAATAAGCCCCAACTATTTCGCCTGCTCACGAGTTACCGTCACAAAAGATGAAGTTCCCTAAGTAAAAGAAAGATGCAGATATGCTTGCTTATCTGCTTGCAACGGGTATAACAGCGAAAGCAGATTATTGCGTAACAAGGGATCTTACGAAGGTGTAGATTGTGGACGGTTATTGAGTATAGTCATAATTATCAATTGTGTATATGGCTTGAAAATTATGATCGTACGCAATTACCATCCATATTTTAAACTTTTGTAAGATCCCTTATCAGCCGATCTCGGTGACCTAGATTGTAGAGGTTAGCGTACTTGCTTTTAGATCCAAGGGATCCGGGTTCAATCCTGGTTGAAAGCGGGAAAAGATCTGAAAATGCGTCTTCTCTCGGATAAGAAGTAGAGCCGTAGGTGCTGTGGCACTGCGCGTGTAACACGTTAAAAGCCACTGCTGGCGTTGGAACTATTCCAAACAGAAAAAATTCTAGTTAGGATGTACAATGGGCTAAATGTGGCCTACGTGCAAAGAGATGCTTGGAAAACAGCGTCCTAATTCTCGCTCAACCAAACAACAACAACATGGTTCATTATCGCGCAATAATTTGTATTTTTGTTACATCGGTTGTAGACAGGTAAAGAAGCATATCTGTATTTTTTTTACTTAGGGAACGTCATTTTCTGTTTCAGTAATTCGTGATCAGGCGAAATAATTTACATAGAAGTAATGTAACAGAAAGGGAGAGAATATGTTTGTTGTCCTATACCACACTTCGTTTCAAATTGAAATGCACGACCCATTAAAAATAAAGCTACGGGTTTGAAACTTTGCTAAAATAATGGTTCATTATTGCGTATGAAATGATCAGGTGGTCATAAAAAAAGATTAACAATTATAAGAAAACAATAACAATAACGAAAACCAAATTAATAATGTGTAACATCGCCATGAACAGCAATGCAAGCATTTACTCGTCGTGGCATGCTTTCTATCAAGTGGTCTATGTTCTCCTGGGGTATCTCGTTCCATATATCCTCAAGTCGATGTCTCAGCTCGTCTAAGTTGTTAGGAGCTTTTGGCAATAATCTTAGTCGCCGGCCCATCATGTCCCAAAGATGTTCGATCGGCGATAAGTCCGGTGATCGTGCAGGCAGGGCCACATTTGCAATTGTACTTGTTCGAGGTACGTTTTGATAATGTTTGCAGTGTGTGGACGTGCGTTATCCTGTTGGAAAATACCATTTGGCAACTTCTGCATGAATGGTACTATCACCGGTTCCAGGACATTATGAATATAGCGATGAGCATTTAAAGTGCCTGGGACGAAGACAAGAGGTGATCTACCGAAACAAATCGCACCCCAAACCATAACTCCAGGTGTTAAAGCTGTGTGGCGTCTTTGAACAAACTCTAGATTTCGTCTTCTCCTCGATATCGAAATACCTTCCTACGGCCGTCATTTGCACAAACAACAACAAATTGATGAGAAACAGTAGACGAACACCACTTGATTTTTTAACGGAAATATTGATCGTTTTATACGCAATAATAAAACATTATTTTAGCAAATTTTCAAAACCTGTACCTTTATTTTTAATAGGTGGTGCATTTCATATCAAACTGAGCATACATAGTTTGCCTGTCTTGTTAAACAGATTTAATAGAATCTTCCCTGGTTGTCTATACCGACTATTAAAATGTCGCTTTGTTAACATTGCACACAATAGCGGCACGTACCAATAACGCGAGAAATCCCTAGTGTAAAACTGTATAAATAAAAAGAATGCCGATTAAAAAATGATAAGAAGAACAATAAATACAAACACGTAGAGAAGTGTTAGGCGCTAAACAATATTTTTTCTAAATTTGGTTAAAACAGATATAGCATAAAAATCACAACAAAGAGTAAATTTTATGTACATGTTTTTAAGGACAATTATATAATATTTACACTACTGTACAAACAAATTTCCCTCTACTTATTGGTTTTTATGATGCATGCTATTCCGATAGAAATATTTCACACTGAAATGGAAGACACAGCTTGATGTTGTATACGCAACGAGGGTCAACCCAACTTTACTGCAAATTCCGTAAGCTGAATCGGGATTTATCAATGATATTCTTTAGGTAATTGATTTCAATCGGCTAGAATAAGAATTTAGGAAAATAGGGAACATGAGTAATATACGAAAATTAGGCAAAGTATTGCCTCCGAGTAGTTCGAACCTTGGGCTGTCAGCGCAGGTGTGAAATGAAATCAATGTTGGTACTCCGTACAAATAATGTTTGTAAATAGATGACGATTGTATTTCGTGTCGGTTAAAGTTTCCCAAGTAGTTGACTTTCAAGTTGTACAAAGCAGCTGTCGAGATAACTATCATTTTCTTGATGATCGAAACCCTAACCAAACCGATTTCCTTTGTCGTAACCGTAGGGCTTAATAACAATCAATTCACTACTCTCAAATCGCTGTTAATTTGTTAAGAATATATCAATCTAAGAATTCAGAGTGAGGTTATGTTAAATGCGATCTTAACAGCTAAAGTCTAACGTCGGTTTTTTTTAATTGCAAGATTATGTTAAAATGTGTCTCATATTAAAACACAGTAAGGTTTATATTGTTCGGATATATACAAATAATAACTCGTGCATTTTAAATGTTTAAATACTTTTCTATTTCAATTCAGTCATTTTCAAGCGCGGAAATATTTTCGATATTCCAGGATGCCCTAACAAAAAATAACTTAAGAACCGCTAACATCATGTAATATACAATTAAATTAAATCAGTAAAGCATCTAGAATTCACGTTGATCGGTTCACTTACTGAAATATACGTATATAAAATAGTGTGCATACAGTTTTTGATAAATGATAATTTAGCTTTTTCTGTGCTTAAAGAACATATACGTCACTAAACAAATAGTTTTATAATAATGTCGTCTTGTTGCAGTTATAGATTTTATAAATATGAAATTATTAAGCTGTATTTAAATAAACAAGGAACCACATATATGCTTTGGTAATATGGAATATGTGTTCTACTTGTATGAAACTTATTTGTAATCACTGTTAATACAATTAGCACGAAGTGTTTCTCTCTCCCCTTACAATTTCAGCGTAGCTGTAATAGTTACTGTTCACTAATTAAGCACATGCGATGTCAATAGTGGCAATGTGGGTGTCAAAGTATGTGGTTATTTCTGATCGCGCTTCAGCAATATCTGCTTTGTTGTACACTATCTATGCTAACTTGTTAATGTCACAATAGTTTACTTATTATATGTATCTTGGTTGATTATTATTACTGAGCATATTTTCAGTTGCTTCAGCTGTCACGCTATGTGTAATTTTAAAGTAACGTATTTTAAATGAGTATATTAGAATACTACAAGTCAATAAGACAAGGAATTCCGTTTTCTAGGAGATTATCTTGTTTATGTATTACGAATCTTTGTGTCATATTTCAGTCAAAAGCTCTCTGAAATACAGTTGATGAGTAAGCTTAAAAGGGAATTACAAAACCGAATGCAGTTGATGAATTCGTTCCAGGGGTTGTAAACTTGAAATTGTTATTGCCACTCGAACTTCCAGCACGCTGTTGTTTCCGTAAATGCTTGCTTTAATGCAATAATCTTAATTAATTAATCATAATTTCGTAAATGCGAAAAGCAGATAATGGTAAAAGTCACGGGTGTGGACAAGAAAGAGGCTCAAGTAAGCGACGGTGAATTTTCTTAGCGTAAATGTATGCCAAAACTGTACATATTACTTACACCATTTGATGGTCGCTCAGTCAGACGGTTGTGACATTTGACAATAACTGTCAGAATTTGTTTTAGTAATTAACGGGAAATAATTATTATTTTGTGGTCATTCATTAATTTTTACGCCTTTTCTACACAACTAGCCAAAAATAATTTCTAACAAACACGCCAGGAATTTATTATACTTTTACTTTTGCTTGTTGCAAAGTGGTCTATCTATTGGTATGGAAAGCATTTATAATATAATACCATTTTTATAGCAGATGCAAGATTAATATCATTCAATGCAGAATGGTCCAGAAAAATATAATGTACTTAAGGTGTATTAAAAAGTAAAAACTCATGTTCAGTTAAATAGTAAGGTTATGTACGTGCCAATACGCTAAGACGTGCGTTTATATTAAGAAAATTCATCATTCACTTCTTTTATCACCTCCCTTTTCGCAGCCATTATGGCAATACCGACAGTTTTTTGACATTTTAATGCAACTTAATTTGTAAATCTGTTTATTTTATTATCTGTTTCCATGTACTGAAGAATATATACCAATAACATTGGATTTCATTTAGATTTTATAGATATTGTAAGTAAATGGTGTTGGATTATTACTGAATTACCTATAAATATTAATATTGTTTATACCGTGACAGTTGATAAATTAACTGGTTATAGATATTTGAGTAAAATTTATACACAAACAGATTAAGCGTTTATTACTGCCTTATATCTACTGAACTATTAAAATTAATAATAAAATATAAACGATATTCGTTTTACTATATGTAACTAAAACACTTATTCTACATTGTGAACATTTTTTGAACAGTTATTAACTACACAGCTGCATTTTTTCTAAGAATTTTCAAGATTTTTACAATTTCGCACTTGCGTTGTCAACTGAATTTTCTTACATTATTCCAAATCCTAGTTAAAGAGTAATTTCTTGCATTGGTATTCATGATCTTATATAGACATACACCGTACACTGAGAAAAGAAGAAAAAATCTTGTCCAGATATAGATTTGAAAAAGCTCGTGGAATCTTCAAGTTAAGTGCTTCTCACACTAATCTAATAATTAATTGTTGTGTTGCAGATCCGCCTAGATGACTTGATTTATTTATTATAGCTGAAACAAGTAAAATTAAGCTAAATTTAGCAGTTTGTACTTTCCAACCGAATATGCTTTTAAAACAGATGTATAAACATTGCAGTAACTTTTCAAATTTGAGCTATTGCATGACAAAAGTGAAGTTACTTTAATACATTTGCTACTCCATTTATTTATTATGTACGCGTTGCAGTACACAGAAGTATGACCATGAAGTACGTACTAACTGAAATAAAAGGAAACAGTATTATTCTCAACTCAGAATTTTATAAATTCTTAGATTCTAGGAGAAGGCAGATCCATTATTCTGATTACTATTACATAGTTTGATAAATCCATATTAATAAAAAACAACCTGCAATATCTATGCTAAGAATGTTGCCATGGCTAATACACAATTAATTTAGTAATTGCAGATTGGAGTGATTGGTAACAATCCAATTAGTTTATAGTACGTACATAGTAAATGTTGTAAACTTAACAATATCCCCATTTAGCTGTAGTTTATAGCCAAATTCCAACAGTAAACAGGCATGACAAACATACGTCAATGAGATCTAATATTACAAGGTTTATTAAACATAGAGCTTTGATCCAATCCACAGGAATTTTTAGACCCTGTGAGGGACAGGCTATGATAATGGAAACCCATCGTTAAAGCACAATCATGTATTGAGACAGTGAAATGTTTACAAGGTAACTCCTAAATAATAAATGTTAAAAATCATATCTTTCGAAAGCACAGAGCTAGGTCGCACGAATAATATCACAATATTAATTGTTCTATAACAAAATATAATGTTCCCTAGTCGTTTCGTAAAAATGGAGTAAATGTTGGAGAGCTAATTCTGTTACCTAAATATAGATATATATATATATATATATATATACAGGGTGTCCTT
>JABXWE010025108.1:0-25976 GCA_014611495.1 Limonius californicus
ACCACAGTGTTGTAGTTTTCAATTAAACACAACTTGTTATTTATAAAATATTTTATTTTAACTATTTTAATGTTGCGAGTCGAAACTGACTTGCTTTGAAGAGTGAAAAATTTCAACTAACTGGTCACCACACATTTTGTGACCAGTAAAAGTGGCATCTACCCTGATCATATTACAAAGAGAATGCCGTCCTTATTTTTAGGAAACCCAGCGGCTGCACTCATGTGGTTACAATAAATTATGCCAAATAAGTGAACGCAACAATTTCTCTTTATCATTTTCCAGGCTTGCGAACTCCTTGCACCACCTGATCGACATAGAAGCACGCTTCTGCCACTTTTCATTTATTTCTTTGTGTACCATTCGTTTAACCTCTCTATTTTATTCTTTATAATGTCGTAGATCTGTTTTGGATTTTGTGCTTAACCATCTGTGATATACGTAGTTCTTTCTTCTTCTTTATTTCTTTTCTTGTACTTGTTTTCATTTGCCATTTATATTTTTCCTCTTCCTCTTGTTTTCTGCCTAGTGCCTCCATAGCTGCTTCCTGTATATCATTTTTTATAGTTTGGTATATTCCGCCTAGTTTCGCCACCATTATTATTCCATGATGGAATTTTCAAAACCTATCTTCAGTTTGATAACAGCTGAATAAATAATAAAATCAAAGGATATAACGGAAATTGGTAAGAACATCTTGTTAGAGATGTAAAAGACAAGGATCCCAGAAAAGCTTACAGCACAAATTCAGAAATAGATTAATTAAAAGCAGAGCTCTGAAAGATGGGTGCTACTAGCTAGAATGAGCAGTATAAATAATTAATCTATGAAGATTGTATTTTTTGTAATCTGTTTACCGTTGAATTACTTATTTTCGTCATGATGAACATTGTTTTAACGTATACGGTCCACTTTGGTGCCATGTTGCATTTTCTTTTAGACGTCTTACATCTCCTTCTTGCTAGGTTTGGTATTCTACCAGTTTTAGAAGGCGATTTTCGTTCTTACTATACATATGCTGTTTTATTTAGTTTGTTTTGCTTTACTGTATCGCAAAAAGAAGCAGGTCCTCTCTTGTTGTAGATTTGTTAATTAGCAATCTAGCACAGGCTTTCGCTGATCTTAAACGATCATGTTATACATAACTTTGTTGTATTGTTTTGCCGCCCTTTTACGTAAAATGATACGATTTTGGTTATTAACCAATGAAATAAAATTGAAAGAATTATCAATAAATAGATATTAGTTAAACATTAATAGTTGAAGTGGCCTTGAGCTACTAATGAAAGATGGGTTAGATAATCTACCATTAACTCGACATACAAAATACTATTGTAAAATAATGGTGCATTCGCACAACATGCTACTCTGGTAGAAGAGTATTTGCCTAGTACTTTTGGTAATAAGAAATAAATAAATTAATGCCCACGGAGCACTGCCATACACCGAGATAATATTTCCAGACTTTTGTCTAGAGTTTTGTTTGGAAGATAACATTTTCAAAATGCGAGAATATGGAATTGCGATGGTGCAAAATAAAATGCAAGGAATCTTGAAAAAAATAGGAGGAAAAGGTTGGTATGTCAATCAACGAGCATTTAGGGCCGAGCGGTCTGGGTAGACTATGAGGAAGACTGTTTGGAACTGTAATTGCAGTTTAGGTTTGTTTATATTTTTCTTTATTTTATATACTGTCCTATTTCATAACAATTGTGCATGAAAACGATGGTAGCAAAACACAAATATTTAAGTGTCAAGTGATCAGAAGGATCCAATGGTCTTAATAGGCACAATTATCAGTCGTCCAATAATTTCAAAAAATACTGGGCCTTATATTAAACCTAAAAGTTGGTATTTCCGATTAGAACGGTCGGATATTCGAAATGGCCATATAAAATACTAAAAGTAAAGTGGGGAAAATTTAAATTACACTCTGTGGTTTAATACCCAGTTTACAAATTAATAAAGTATACTTGGTTTTTTATTTATGAGCTTTAGGCTATTTTACGGTAGAGCCCGTTGCCCCCTTGTTTGCACGGCATTGTGGAAATATTCCTAAAACAAGTACTATATACCAAAACAATTGAATGGGCCTAACATGTTATTTGCAGCATTGTTTGAGGAAATGTGCATTTATATCTTTTCGTCTATCTGCAATTTCAATATCCGATTAGTGTAAGGCAACATTTCGAATTAACAAACGGATTTTCTAAAGGGAGAAACCATCGAATATAAAAGTGATCTCCGCCGTATATGCAGCATAGATCAAAGCTTGAAAAGTAATCAGCTTATGATATGCTGCTGCTGAATTGCTAAAAATCCATTTTAAATCTGGACACAAAGTTGGAAAACTACCACTAAAATTGTACAGTACAAACTCAGGATTATCAAGGATAATGGCGGTGAGGGATTTACGAGTTCATATTACATTAGGAAAATTTGCAGAATATTAAGACGCAGACAGGTAATAAGGTTGTGCTGCTATAGACCCTGTTGCCTCAGACTACAATTTTCTCCGTAATTTAAACATTTGCTCACTGAATTTAATTTGTAAATGTAACAAAATTTCCAGACTGAATTTTGATTGTTTTATGTGTTTTGTACCTAATGGTTTGCCTCAGTCGCTGTATTACGTGTAAAATGATATTTTGACTTTATATCTTTAGATAGCTTTTTGAGTACTAAAACAGGTGACTGGCGTTTTTAGATAACAGTTTTAAAAAAGTATCTTTAATATTTTACTAAAACGAGTGACAAAAATTTCTACTTGTTTGTGGTTGATAATTCTAAAATAGGGAAAGGTACGTAGTATTACAAAAACTGACTTTGGAGAGCTTTCAGCATGGAAACATACGACATTGCGGTTTCCTGGCAGTAACCGCATCATCAAACTTTTACTTGTGAGTCTGTCCCGGAAGTTAAGGAAATTGTAACTACGGTTACGGAAACAACTTGCATTGTATAATATTTTAGCTAGTGATTTCTAGAAATAGGCTTTCGAGCATTGCTGAAATAAGCTTTGTATTCACATTGGTAGTGTCTGTGTGGAAAATATTTACTAATACGGTGTCTGCAATACTTAGAGAAGTTGACAATTTGGAATTAGTTAGTAGAATATTTGCATAAAGCTACGTTAAAAATAAAATATCCTTTTCGCCCACTTGTCTAGCCACTGAATTGCAAAAATTTAACGTTATATGAATAACGTATTTTCCTATTTCTTTATTTCGTTTTATTTTCTGACGGTAAAGTACCACTAGACGCTGTAATTGCTTGGAAATGACAAACTTTCAAGGTTAGTGTACTACAAAATGGAGAGAAACGAAAGCCAAGATGGTTTTGTAGAACAGAGGCTTACTGCGAATATATTAATGCAAAACTCTTTAAAAACCGACGCTTGATAACACTTTAGTAAAGAATCGCGCAGATAAATTTCTTCCAATTCTGTAAACTGTCTTTCAATTTTATATGATAGATGTTAAAAGTATTTGGAAGATTGCTTTTCGTGCAAATTTGTGTATCAATTTGTTAATATTCTATAAGTTGTAAACAGCTTCTTGTAAATGTTACTGTTTATTTCTGAAGTAGAAAAAACCAAATGTAGCCAAAATATTTTAAAATCCCAAATGAACGATTGCCGCATACGACTCAACGAACCACTGGCATTTTCTTCATAGTTACTATCCAAATAGCACTAAATATTTTACCAATATTGGTTCAACATTGGATATAGATGACGCCTTTTCACTCACCATTTTATCGTACAGCATTGGGCAAACATGTTGGCGGCATTACAGGAATTCAGAGTTAAAGTCAACATTTAACCAATAAATGAAATATCGTAGTAGAAAAGTATTAGTCAGCCAATATACGGCCAATGAAAAACCAATAATGCTTCTACTATACATATTTCAGAATGTTGGTACACTATTGCACAGATATATTAAAGCCAATATGAAAATTTAGAGTTAATGCCAATATTTACCAATAAATGAAATGCTATAGATGTAAAATATATTTATTTAAATCAGATATAGTTGGGTGTCGTCTTATTTGGTGGGTGGCCCTTCGCAGTACATACCACTATAACACGTGTATAGTTATATTGCTCTCTTTCTAGCTCCTTAGTTCGTATAGGTTATTAGAACGAGCGGAAGTCTTGCAGAATGCCGCTCTAAAGTTTCTGAAATACACTGCGGTGACTTGTGAAACGAAAAGAGATAGCACTTACAGTGTTCAGTGGTTCCAAAACGGGTGACAAAATAGCATTAATTTGGGCGAATACTAAACGCTACTACGCCAAACATATCGGGCGCGAAGGTTTTACTGATGAGCAACTTATAAAAATGTGGGAAAAAGCTTTAAACCAATGCGGGGAAAATGAATGGAAAAATTGTGTACGGCATACAGAAGATTTTATAAAATCTTGGTGGCATCGTGAAATTATAATTGACGAGGTGGAACCTTTAATAACTAATTTGGGTGATGATTCATCGGACAGTGAAGACGGGGAATATGAAGACGACAACGATTAAACTGTTTTATTAAAATCAAGTGGTCCATGTTAATTAAATGCACTAATATTTGTCTATTTCAGTGATTAATAATTGTGTGCAAAATATGCAACTAATTGAAATTTAATCTTTTAGTCGATGTTGATGTATAGGAACAAAAAGTATAGTCAAACTGAGAAATAAAAACGGAGAAATCATAAGGAATAAACCTGAGATTTTCAAAATCACTGAGAACTTCGATCTAAATTTAAATAAAAATATGAACCCTGCAGAACCAGAAGACAAAGAATACAAGAATCGGAAGAATTGCCTGAAATCAGTTTGAGTCAAATTGCAGCAGCCACAAGAGAAATGCATAATAACAAAGCCCGACGACGGGATTGTTATAGAAGCAACGAAAGAAGTAGGACCAGCTGTTTTTAAAGCCCTACAGTCGCTATTTAATAAATGTCTTATAGAATAAAGAACAACCACGCTATGGAATAATGCCAGCATCACCCTCATACACAAAAAAAGCGATATTACAAACCTGTCGAACTACAGACCTATTAGCCTGCTCCCACACATATACAAGCTATTTACAAGAACAATTGCTAAAGGTATGAGTGTAAAGCTTGATTTATACCAGCCAAGAAAGCAGGCCGGAATTAGATAGGGGTTTAGTACACACGACTATTTACTAGTAGTTAAATTATTAATAGCAAAATGCGTAGAATATAATAAACCCCTCATCCTGGTGTTCGTCGACTATGAAAAGGCGTTTGACTCGGTGGATCAACAAAAACTTTTTCTAGCCCTCTCGCAGTGTCGAATAGACTCCAGATACACAAATATATTGCTTCTGTAAGATTACACGAAGACACAAATACATTTAAGATCGAAAAGGGAGTACCACAGGGAGATGTCATATCACCTAGGTTATTTACGAGGCTGTTGAAATATATGTACAAAAATCTAGACTGGGGGCGTCGTGGAATTAACATCAATGGGGAACTACTAAATCACCTACGTTTCGCTGCTGAACTCTTCCTAATCACAGATCGAATAGATGAAGCGGATACAATGTTACAAGAGCTGAAAACAGCCTCCAATGAAGTTGGGCTTGTCAATAATTACTCGAAAACAAAATATATGACAAACTTAGTTCTCAGTGACAGTATTTCGGCAGGCGATGTAAAAATCGAACAAGTATACTAATCATCATCATCGTCTGACATGGAGCTGACTCGAGGGTCGATCCATATAAATATTTAGGGCATAAGTTAACCATCGGTAGAGACAACCAAACCCATGAGTTGTACAAGAGAATAAACCTAAAACGGGCGGCCTACGGAAACATAAAGAACATCTTCAAGTCACATATCCCTATATGCTTAACAAGAAGAGTTTTTAATCAATGTATACTGCCAGTTCTAACGTATGGCGCCGAAACGCTTGCGCTAAGTAAAAAGATCATCAAAAAAATTAGAGTAGCCCAAACAGCAATGGAAAGATCGATGCTGGGGATATCACTAAGAGACAGAGTACCTAACGCCACTATTAGACAACGAACACACGTCATTGACGCAGTTACCATGATACCTAAACTGAAGTAGAATTGGACCGAGTATGTGGCAAGATTGAAAGACAACAGGTGGACAAGACGTATAGTTGACCTAGACAAGACGCATATACAAGTAGAGGTAGACCTTCAACAAGATGGACCGATGATGTCAAAAGAATTTCAAGTAACTGAATCCAGACCGCTCAAGATCGAAGTGAATGGAGAGATTTAATGGAGGCCTATGTCCAGCAGCGGACGATTTAGGCTGGGAAAGAAGAAGAAGAAGAAAGAAGTCGATGTTATTTAAAATGATAAAAAAATGATATTTAGTTTGTGCACGAGTCACTTCGGTTTGTTTTTAACCTATTTTAAACTTACCTGGTTCACCTTTGTGTTCAAATTATTTCAAATATTTAATTAACACTGCATTTTTGGTTCCTTATTAGTATTTCAGTAAAAATATAATTATTTTAATATTTGAATAACTCTTATTTAAATTCAAATATTTAAAAATAAAATTGAATTTCTCGTGTAAATTAGATGCAATAATAATCTTCAAGCTGTCTTGTCTTTGATTTATATGAAGAATATTGAGATTATACATAAAATATTGGTAAATAAATGTTGATTTTTAGTTAACTGCAAAGAGGTTTAAGTATTGTACTTTAGTAGCTATATTTAATTCCACACTTGTTTTTGGTCACTGGTTTCTTGTGTACGTGGCCGCCCATCTTAGTTTACCCGGTTATTTTACCTGACTGTGAACTTCGCACCTGTAAAATAAGACGACACCCGACTATATTCTCACTACAAGGGAAAGTCCGGTTAATAATAGCCCATAAATGCCCACCATATACCCTAAACCGTCTTAGTTTTATTATATTTGTGGTATTTCTAAGCCCGTACTACTAAGTACTTAGAGTATAAGAAACTAACGACTATTAAAGAAATTTCTGTCGTCGCTTCTAGTTACGCTAAACAATTAAAGGTGGTTACAAAACCTTGGTGTAGTCCTGATTATAAGAAAATAAAACACACAGAGGTTTTTTGTTTTATATTCTGGACAAAACAAGGGAAAAAAATGTAACTATATTAAGTCCAAACATACCACAGAGGTAGGTTGATCGCGGCTTACTTTTTCGCTACTTGGCAATTATTTTAACTAGCAATTAAAAAAGCAATATGTTGAGACGCCCGTAATTATGCAGCTTCGAAGACAGTAAAAAACGGCTTATCTTAGGCAATTTTTATGCGCGTTTAGAAGCTCCTGAACTGGAACGCTAGCTCAAGATAGTCATCATCATCATCTGACATAGAGCTGACTCGAGGGTCGATCCTGGATACGCCATATCAAAAATAGCATTAGTAGTTAACCCCACGATATTTAATTATTATGTTTTAGTTGATTACAAGCATAGCATTTGTTGTGAATTCCAATCTACTTTGGCATTTGGTCAGTTTAACAACTGGTAGTTGGCAGGTGCACTGCTGATTTTAGCTTATATACTTAGTATGATCCAAGAATTGCACAGGAAATTAGTTGGCTCAATCACAAAACCCGTTAAGATCATGTAACAATGTTGGGCTTCATAATGTATCTAAAATGTATATTGAAGGTCATTGCATTGCTTTGCTTCTACGTAAACCATGTACCTATTGACAATAAAGCTTGATAATCCATAAAATAAATGGCAATATATTGTTAATGTTACATCGAAATGCAGTTTCAAAATCATTTATGGATACCTGCAAACCACTTCATATTATACAAAGTATCCTTCAGAAGTTTAATTTGTTGTTCTTAGCTTCGAATGTATTTTCATAGTAATATTGTCATTGGCAGTCTAGAATTCATTTAATGCAATGTAGGCCGGGTAGAATATTATTATATGCTTACAGTGACCATAAATACAAATGAGTTTTTAAATAAACAGGAGTATGAGGGAAAACAAACTTTGTTTTCTTTATTGAAGTTACCGGCGTTCAATTAACTGATATCGAAAATATTACCCCTGTTTTGATTGGCGTTTTTACAGCTACCATCCAGCGTTTAGCCAAATACATATTTTTCGGTTACGTGATTTTATGTCAACAAACCGCAATCACGAAATGCCAGCTGAAGTGTTGTTTGATTGATAAACAAACTGCTACCGTTTCATGCAACCCCATCGGTGACAAAATTCTGTCTACAGAAGGTATTTACATAAAAATTTATTACAACGCTTTAAAGCCCCTCGCAGTATGCGTAAGCATTTGCTGGTTCAGAGAGACATTTCGGGAGCTAAACACGCGCTTATTATCATATCTAATGCGAAATGCTCTTGTTAATGACAAGAATATTGATGCCCATAATGAATGTACCTCGTAAATCAAGCTCGGTGGCAAATGGAGTCCTATCAATCATGTGATAGCCCTTCCAATCAATGATTCTATTCTGATGCTGGCACTCTATTTCGCCTGCTGTTTTCACTATGAGAAACGCACTCCTGTCTATAGTGTTGTTCATACTGTTCGCCAATTTTTCCCTTGAATTATTTCGGTTTTTTACGTGGGCGTTTTTCCACGCGCGGTTTCGCCATTTATAATTTTACTAGGGTGAACACACCAAGCTAATAAGCACATCTATGGAGTATTAGATTCCATACCTCTATTACCACAAATTAATCTAAACGCACTAGAAGATTATCAATAAGAGCATTCTCTAAGAAATAGCGAGAACTATATTCAGAGTTTTCTTTTAGTCGCGAAAATCATAAATTTTCTGGTAATATTACTGGTCTTAAAAATAAAGGAAGGTAATTTTCAATCGGGATGTTTTCAGGTTTAGGAGAAGTTTGCTTTTACGCACAAACATTTTTGTGGTACACATACCACACATAATTAAAATTATTTGGTTTTGTACAGAACCTGAGATAACAAAGAGATGAAAGTGGAAAAATTAATAGCCCGCTCGATATGATAGGATATGAAGAGATAACTGCAGCTAAAGGCCGTGTACATTTAAACGGTACAATTCAAATTTTGTTGAAGAATTTGTGTCGGTTCGTTTGATGGCGGGACGTCTAAACGCCGGACGTTTATACGCAAGAACAAGTAGGAGTTACATTCATATAATAAACCGATATTAAAACAACTTAGCCGAACTTGGTTATTCATCAAAAGTTTTTAATATTGTAATATAATTAAATGTATTGCTAAAATTTCACAGCGTATTCATTATGTTTTTAGTAAAATGCATTTTAAAGTTTCATAAAAAGTTACCTTTTCGTTTTCAGTTTATGAGTACCTACGTCTGCTGGGACACAAATATAGTAAGTTAGAAAATGTATTGTTTTCTCCTTGTTTCTAATCTAGCAACTTCTTTATTAATACATTGTAGATTTACGATTATATGGGGCGAATTCAAGCACATCTCTGAACTGAGTTTAGATTTACATAATATAGTAATGTACTTATACAGACCTTGATGCAAGCAGAACATGGGAAAAGATATAATCAAGAACTTATAATGCAATATAAATATCGCAAAACGACGAACGTAGATACGTACGCCTACACACTTACAAAATTTTATTTAGGAATAAAAAGGCAGAGGAAGTATTAGAACAACAATTATCACAACAATAAAATCGGAACACACGGACACACCTGTAATGCTGCGCCGCCGATAGTTCGAATTGCTCTGCAATTGCTTGCGGAAGATAACTCCAATCGCGTTGAAATGCCTCCAGAGTCTCCTTTATTTTAATTGACGATAGATAATTTCGGCCGTATCGTATTCGCCTAAATAAATTCATATGACTTAGAAATAAAACAATAGGATTTGGATTTTCCACGCTTACCAAAAGATGTAAACTGGCGACAAGAACTTTCTCAGAAAATTTGCACAAAAATCGGGATAGCTCTCTGGAATTCATATTGCTACTATCGATATCTAAAATTCCACAATTGTGTCCTGAAAATTAAATTGAGAAGACTTCCCAAGCCGTAAAACGACTTCTAAAATAATCCAAAAACACGTGCACTTACTATGAGAGCTCAAAAATAATGAATGCCACACGGAAATATCAAATTGTCACTTCCTAAACCGAAACTATACGAATGGATGAAACGAATTTAAACAAGGCCGAAATCGAATTATCCAAAAGCGCAAAGTATGCATTCCAAAATACTACCTTGAATACTTATTAAGAATAAAACAACTAGGCGTAAGGAATCGCACGTTACAACATTCAGCGATTTTCGTGAAGATGAACATTAAATTTTATTTAGTTAGAGGACCTACCTTATGTGGTTTCTATTTTATCAATTAGAACTATCTTTAATATTCCAAAATGTATAAAGAATAAGAAACTTAATTTGAATTGACCACTGAAATACCTGCTGCTACAGTATTAGAATATGTTTATTTTTCGTAAAGAGACGATTATACGTATGTACCATAGTACATAAACATATTCCAATATTCCTTTACCGTTGTCATACAATATCACAACAAGAGATAATAAATTAACCAAATTCAGCGGTAATAAGTAACTAGATTCTAACGTTCCTTATATTCGCCTGGAGCTAGCCTTTAACATGTAAATAAAGGTAAGTGGGTGCAAAAACATTTAATATTATGCGAAATTTTAGAATATTTCAATGCCAACTTTGTGTAGTATAATACTGTATTATGTTCAAAGATAAGGATAAGGTATTTAATTAAATAAATTGCGTTCGCAGGGTCGCGCTCCAACGGCATCGTTTGAACTGCCTACAACTCTCTTTTACATATAGTAGAACGTTTTGGCACAATTAAGCACTGTCCCAAATATGCAAAGTTTCACACAATATTAAGGAATAAGGGTTTTTTTAGACTTTACATAATTATTGAACCAAAATAGAAATCACAGAAAAACAGCACGCAGCGAGTCGACTTGTGTTAATTTTACTTGAAAGTATCAAGTAATTTCTTGGCATCTTGGCAAGGTTCATACGTTAATAAATAAAATGGTAAAAATCGAGTCTACCACAGTACTAGACATCAAATACGCGCGGCGGCAGAGCTTGGTGTAGCTCCTACTGAATATACCTTAACCCCACCATGCTCCACTATGCTCCGGCAGTCAGCGTATGAATCCCGGCGCCGCGCCGACACCAAACATATGTCATGTCTGACGAACAAGATTTTAAAGAACGTCCCAGGTGCTGTTATTCATTGCATTTCGTAAGGAATACATATTAATCTGTTTACAATTTTATTAATGTTACTTTAAAGTTTCGCTATCTTGAAGTTACTGCCCCGATGAAAAGGACTAGTGTCCCAAATAAGCGTTTGTCGCGATTACCCCAGGGCCCATTTAATCCGAATCGAATGCATTTTCAATATGTAATCATGAGAACACCTGTCGACTTGCAATAAGTGAACCCAATGCCGCACACTGACATAAACTTAGAATTAAATCATTTTGAAGCATAGCGGTGTGTCCAAAAAGGAAATTTCTAAATAGTAACTCGTGGCGACACACACAATTTTTTTGTATAGATACTTCATACCGCGTCCTGTAGATAGGGCAGGTGATTTAGTGATTAATGCAAATTAAATCAAACTAGCTGAACCAGTGGCTTACTCCTCACGCTTTCTTCTGAAATGTATATCAAAATAGTAATTATTTCTGATATATTAAGAAAAGTTAAAATACGAAGAACGACACAACTATAGATTTACAAACTTTTTAGTGGACTACCACTGAAGCATAACCTGAACGGAAATTTGTTAAATGAGACGTTACACTCTTAACGCCGACAGCGTTACAGCCTGTTACCTACAGTTAATTTTAGCTGCTTCTATTAATTAACTCATATCTTCCTTTTATCTTTCTAAAATTTCTCTGATCGACAGTACACCGTATAGTGGCCATACCACAACAATTCTCTAGTCCAATTCTCTAGTTAATATGGCTTGGACTGGATATAGACATTTGTAGAGGGTACTATAATTGTTAGTAATTATTATTACCGCGTAAGTACGTATAACAAAAAGTTAAAAGCATAACATTATTAGTGTGCATTATCTCATTTGAAGTGTTTATTTAGTAACTCGTTGCTGGACTCGAACAACTTTCTGATCATGTTACATACAATACAAATTGCAATATTTATGTTTATAGTATATATAGTAGTTTGTAGTTTCTAACTAATAGGTAAGTACATTCATAAAAAATACTTTTGTATTAGGTACTAGAAACTGTACCATTTTGACGACAAAGTACAATGGGTAGAATAGTAAATATTCAGTATACGAGGTGTGGGTATAAAATAACGAGACTGATGTTGTAAAACTTTTTATTTTAAATTTACACATATTTAATTATTAACCCCTTCCATGTACATCCCCTTTCTATCTCTACACCGCTCCGTGAGAATTTTCCATTGTTAAAAACAGTGCTGGAAGTCTTCTTCTGTGAGCTCGTTCATGTCGCATGCTAATTTTTGTTTCACAGCTTGAATAAGATAAAAACAGATAAAACTCACATGGTGCCAGGTCAGGCGAATAAGGCGGATGGTCTAACACTGGAATGTTATGCTTTGCTAGAAACGTCTTGACAATGCAGTGTGAGCCGGTACCGACACTATTTTCGCATACACTTTTTGCTTATTAAAACGATTATGTAAAATTTGCCTTACACATTCTTTGTCAATTCCTGCAGTTTCAGCAGCCGCATGAATAGTTAACCGACGGTCAGATCGGATCAGATTACCGATTTTTTTAATATGGTTATGTGTTTTTGACGTGGAATGGCGTCCCGGTCGTGCGTCATATTCAACGTCTTCTCGGCCATCTTGGAAACGCTTAAGCTACTCAAAAACCCGCGCACGTGATAAACATTCATTGTCATATACTTCTTTTAATAAAAGGGAGTTCCAGTAGCGGCTTTTCCAAGTTTCATATGAAATTTCACGTCAGTTCGTTGCTCTATTAACACTTATCATTTTTCCGACAAACCAAAACGATAGAACTTATACAAACGAAGGCCGTGGCCAGACTAATATGCATACAGACACGAGAGGGGCGGCAAACGACAGAGAAGGCTTAACACTATGCAGCTCTTGGTCATACGACTTCGTCTGTTCGTCTGTAGCAGCATCAGTCTTGTTATTTTATAGCCACACCTTGTATAATATTCTCTGATTAATAAAACAGAAAAGCGCGAAGCCACGAAAAAATCATAAACATGCAGTTCTCAAGAGAAAGGGACCTCGATTAGGCAGTGCGAATACGCGCTATCAGTCGAGGTCACAGTGAAATGCGGTCCGATCGGCCGCGTTGTCGAACCCCGGCTGAGGCGACCGCATTTTCACTTAGTTAAGTTTAGGGCGCATGTTGCATAAATGGCTAGTATGTAAGGGACGCCCGCACCCCTGAAGTAATGGGAAAGCGGTTAATGGGGGCGATAGCATGAATGAATGAAAAAAAATCCTAAGAGAAAAAAGAAGTCTTTTTTATAGCTCCTGAAGTTGATAAATCTAATAAATTTCATCCACATAGAATAAAATCAATAATTGCGTAGACGATTCAATCTATCAGATATTTAATCAAATAATTTTGTTAAGGTCTAGATTTTTGAAAAGTTGGGTGAATAGTTGATATTCGTTAAGATTTTATAAAATTTTAATATTCAGTGTTGTTCATGACAATAGTGCTCCGAATATTAGTTGAAAATTAGGACTCGTAAAAGACAATTTTATTGTAGATTTTTTAGAACAGCACTTAAGTTAGGTAGAAAGTATCCTTAGGATGCAATTAAGGCCAACTGCGTTTTTGTCGACCCTCAACAGTTTTTAAACATCTGGTTGTCATAATTTTGACCGGATCTGGGACGGGGTTGACAAAGGCTCCGACATTGTCGTCGAAATAGTTTTCACTTGTCAGTTGCCCTCAAGATTCTGACCAGTTCGATGCACCATTCGCTCGGCTGGCACAATTTTGTTATTAACTCATGAAAGTATACAAATATACAACAAAATACCTTTCGTATTTCTCCACCGTATGGAAGATATATGGGTTATTTTCCACATTAAAAGTGGCTTGTAAATAAAGTTCGTTAATAATTAACAGTGCATTTATTTCTACGACTACTATTATTCATGCTGGCACATCAGTGCAAACCGCGATTTCACTAATAAAGCGCAACTCAAAACAAGTGTATCAAATAAAACTCTGATATTTATTAAACGTAGTTTTTCACGTGTTCTGTTTTTCCTACAGTACCGTTACACCAGTGAGTGCTTCCCTTATTAAATATTAATATAATTAGTATTAGTAATCCTGTAAATTGAGGACTGGGGTGGCTCAGTGGTAAGAGAGTCAGCCTTTGGATACAATGGTTCAAAATGCTTCCCGGTTCGAATCACTTTAGGGGTTAGAAAAATTTTCTAATTCCCTGGTTGGTAGGTATTGCGTCCCGGTTTCCATTTGCCATTGGGGATCAAATTAATGGCACTCCTCGTGTTACGATCGCACTAGAGGAGTAATAAGATTCTACACACATACACCTTACCTTAGGCAGATTAAGTACGGTTATGCACCAACACGGTAACCCGCATAGTCGGGCCTTGTTGTGCATAGTTTAGCGTTGCCTCACTCCAAAGCGTTGGGCCAACAATGCCTGTGAAAGCTCCATAATAGTAAAATACTATTAATTACTACAACAAGGGATAAATTTGACAGAAAGCAACTATGATCCATTTCTATACTATAGAACAAACGTGCGCAAACCGTGGGTCGTGAGAAAATTTTTCGGGGTCACCAAATTCAAAGAAATTTATTTGACAATAAAAAATATAAGGCTTTTTTCTTCAACAAGTATCAGGTATCAGTAAAATAGTGAAATGAAATTATATTATTTATAAAAATAAAACTGTAGTTTTTTACGAAAACAATTGTCAGGTGAACAGACATAGTGACAAGCTCTTGTTGCAAAAGACATTGAAGAAGAATTGCCCAAGATATTACAGGATGTTGTTATTGTAATTAATTATATTAAAAGAAACAGCCTAAATAGTCGTCTTTTTTCAATAATCTGTAATGAGATGGCTTCTGTATATGAGACATTATTACTACACGCCCAAGTCAGATGACCCTCACGCGGCAAAATACCGCGACGTATTTTCGATTTGAGAAACGAAGTTTACATTTTTTGGTAGAAAAGAAACATACATTGGCAAGTTCATCCATTAATGAAGACTGGCTCGGAAAACTTAGTTACATGGTTGACATTTTCAAAAAACTTAACGATTTGAATTTGAGTCTACAAGGAGAGAGCACAAACATTTTGACATCGAGAAGTAAAACTGAAGCTTTTAAGAATGAGCTGATACGTTGGCAAGGAGAATTGAACGAAAACAACACAGACATGTTCCCGTGCGTTTCAGAATTTACTAAAAAAAAAATAATATAGATTTCCTGTTATTTAAAAATATAATTTCCCGTCAAATGATGAAATTGGGAGAAAACTTTTCGAAAAGGTTCGAAAAGATTCCATATAATGAATTAGGTTGGATCCGTGATCCATTTTCGTTTCGTATTTTTAATTCCAATATCCCTTTAAATGAAAAAGAACAGTTAATTGATGTTTCAAGCGACGAAACACTGCGCATTCATAAGTCTCTGACTTGCCATAAATTTTTGTTATCGATTGGAAACGAATATGGCGATTTGAAGAAAAAGGTAATCAATATTTTGATTCAGTTTGCATCGACCTACTTATGTGAAACCGGCTTTTCAAAATTAGTTGCCACTGAAACAAAATATCTATCTCGATTGAATGACTTACGGCTTGCGATTTCCAATACAGATACGAACGAAAAAACGTTTACTGTCTATCCAGGGGTCGAGACAACATTTTACACAAAATGGGGGGGTTGCTTCAACTACAATGTGACAATGTTTCAATGGCAATCTCAGACTCGTTGGAAATTACAGGAAACACAACACTCAAACTGTAAGGGATTGATCAGGGCCCACTTTTGCTTAAAATTCCTTGTGTTTGTCTTTGAATATAACTTAAGCACTATACCATAAACTACGAGGGCAGCCTTCTAAGTTTTTACAAACGACCACTAGGTGGCGCTGTCGAAATGTGTCCTTACTATTTTCGTAAAATTTGATATTCGTTATTGTGAAAACAGTGGCAGCTTAGAAATTGACTGGGTAGGTTATTTACAGCGAGCGTTTAAAAAAGCAATTTTGTGGAAAAATGGAAATCTCACGTGAACGTTTTCGTTGGATGATTTTTACGAGTTTAGTAAAGGTCTTACTCAACAACAATGCATAGAATCGCTTCGTTCAATTTCCGGCAATGAAGAACCATCAGAAAAGACTGTTTGCAATTGGTTTGCAAAATTTCGTCGTGGTCGTGCGTCCGTCAGTGATGAATTTCGTGAAGCTCGACCAAAATCGGTTATTATTCCAAAAAACATCGATGCTGTGCACAGCATGATTGAAGAAGATCGGCACGTGACTTACAGTGAGATAGAGGCATCCTTAGGCATATCGAAGACTGCGGTACATTCGATTTTGCACGAACATTTAGCTGTGAAACAGATCTGTTCCCGATGGACTCCGCATAATTTGACCGAAGCTCAAAAAGCCCATGTTAATTGGTGTAAGGAAATGCTCAAAAAAATCGACCTAGGAACTGCAAAATCCGTATACAAAATCGTAACAGGTGACGAAACTTGGATATATTCGTATGAACCGGAAACTAAGCAACAATCCACTAATTGGGTGTTCCAAGATCAACCGAATCCCACAAAAGTTGTTCGTTCACGAAGCACTTCCAAGAAAATGATCGCTTGTTTCTTCGATTGTACCTACTGGACATGTCGAAACCATTTCTTTAGAGGATCGAAGAACAGTTAACGCTGAACGGTGTACAACAATTTGTTTGCCAGAAGTCATCTACGAAATCAGGAAATCAGCCGAATACGTCGCATCATTCTTCATCATCATGACAATGCCAGTTCTCAAATAGCACGTCAAACAATTGTTTATTTGAAGGAAAAAACCATCAAATTAATGTCTCATTCCCGTATTCACCTGATTTATCGCCTAACGACATCTTTGTGTTCCCGAATGTCAGACAAAAAATACATGGACAGCGATTTCGATCATCTCAAGAAGCTGTAGAAGCCTTCAAAAACCATGTTTTTGAGATCCCAACTTCAGAGAGGGTGAAAAAAACGTTTCGAGAATTGGTTTGAACGCATGCAAAAGTTTATAAATCTTAAAGGCGAATATTTTGAAAAGCAACAGTTTGCTTTTTTTCCTGGTTTTTGTAAGAATTTGAAAGGCAGTTCTCGTACAGTAACACTGCCCATATAATAAATAAACTGTGTTTCATAAATCCTGAATTTAAACAACTAGTATTAGGAGCAATATTGTCTTGAACAAAAGTTGAAGCAATATCAGTCCCTATACGTGAATTTTGCTATATCCCTACCAACTTTGGCTTTATCTCCTGCCGCGGATGAATTTCACTAAAAATTTTATTAAAGAGTTTTCTTGATAAGATTTTTTTATTCACATTCCATTCCAGCCGAAGTTTTAGTAATCAAATTTTTTTGTTACACGAACTTATAATTTTCATAGGCCTGCTTACTAAAAAAAGTTGAGGAATTCTTATAACCACTTCAAATGTGTACGCTTGTTGGGAAAGTTTCCATTTCTTTTAGGTCAAACAGCAAGCTATTAAATTTTACGCTTAAACTTTTCTTGTTGGTGCTCTTACAAGAATTCGACGGAGTAATTTTCAGATACTAAGTAATCCGAATCTACCAACTTCATTAGAGACCTTTCAGCAACTAATCTACTAATCAAGACCTTAATCGAAGAAATTCTGCTGATTTCTGGAAAAGTTGGATACGACATGCTTTACATTTTACTGCGCATGCTTTCAAACTGAACCTTATTAATCTGGATATATGTGCTTCAACTTACTTTTTATGATCGCTTTGGTTGGATATAAATTTATCACCGTAGTTTTGACATGCGTGTAATTTACGGCGACTGGGATCTCCTGTTTCGCCCCAAATTCATTAATTTCGTTTAATGATTGCAGCTAATTGAAAAATTGCATCCCCATATTCATTTTCGTTTTTCATCAATCACGGGGGATTATTCCATTTTCCTGTTAATTAAATATTTCAAAGTTAATTTAATCGAATTGCTAAAATGAATACCGTTGTAACGCGACCGTTCTAATGCGCTGCACCTTACCGTAGCATTATGCAATTTTATCTTTATTGATTCGATTAAAAAACTGTCAACTTCCAGGGTGCACGAGTTCATTACTCGATGCACCAAATGAATTATGCAGTGCAAATCGACCCTCTTCAGTCGTTAATACGATATCGCGGAATCTACATTTCCACCCAATTTACGTTTAAAACCGCTTTTCCCGAAATGATTATTTAATAATGATTAATGAATGTTGACTTAGTGAGCCTCGATTACAACAGTCTTTCTTTTGTAAACACGGTACGCCATTGTAACGATAATCAATTGCTGTTTTTGTTAACACCGCACCTTGAAACAATTTGTTAGCACTTCTGGGGGGTCTTCCATAATGTCCCTCTAGCGTTTAGAATTTCAACAGCACGATGTTGTCAATCCACAGGAACAATTTAAACTGCCTTTGGGGTTTACTGATTTGACTCTCGTCAAATTATTATGTAAACTGGACAGGACATATCAATTACGTGGCATTTCCTCACGCTTGCTTATTTTTTGAATGAATTTCAGATATACGGAAGTTTTCAGTTAATTGGTTGACAGGGTTATCACAGGGAGAAACTAATTCCGTTTACTTCTGAAAGTTTATTTATTAGCCACGAAAAGAATCATGTGTGAGAAGGATTGGAAATCTGGCAGATTATACCAAATTAACGATATATTATTTATAAATTTAAATAAAAATATCTGTATTTGGGGTTGTAATTAGTGCGTCATTGTGTTCTGAAGTTCAGCGCGTTTGCTACAATTACCGAACCCTACTTTAAGTGTCAATGCAGAGAAACTTTAGGTATTTGAGAATTTGATTTACAAGTGTAGCTTACATAATTCAGACAAAACGTGCGTACCATAAAACCTTAACTTTATACGGAATTTCCATTTATGAGTCATATAATCCAAATGATACGTCGTAAATCCTTGCGACATTCTGAAATTTCATAATTTCACACCCCTCTAATTTTGCATTTCCAAAGAAATATAAAAGATTTTATGGCACATACCCTTTCAAGGAAGAGATAAGAAAAGGATATGTTTGATTATTTTATTTTAATATCGCGAAATATATTGCATGTCAGATTTTATTACACAGACTTTAGTACATAACAGTTGAAGTATTCAGTATTTCTGCTTTTTAAAAATAGAAGAGCATTGTGAATTATAAATTCCTATACAATATGTTAAACTCTCCTACATTTCTCTGACTGATCTATAAAGCTCTCGTTTATACAAGGCACGACAACAGTTCTTTATTATTCTAAATGCCAAAATACCTAAAACAAAGGTTGCATTCAAAACTTTTCTTCTTTTAGTATGTCTGCGTTTTTTAAAAGCACTCTGAAAATTTCGGATATGCTAGTAAATGATTTGGTCGTTATCTATCAAATATAGTTTATAATTTATCCCTAGAGGAGGTGCGCTCAGTCTCACAAAACGATAGAATATCTATTTTTTATAATAATTTTAATTGTCCATCTGTGTATATTGTGTATCTGCCCCAATTTCTCAGTAGCTGACTAATTCCGTAGATCGTGCTTGAGTATGCAATAGCAAGTCAGTGTGAGTGCCCGTATCAATCTTTGAATGTATTCGGAGCACAGACATGGACTCTCACACAACGAACAATGCGCAAATTACAAGTAACAAAATGGTCAATAGAAAGATCTATGATAGGCAAATCACTTAAAGACAAAAAACGAAACGAATGGATCAGACAAAGAACATAAGTTACCGACATAGTACAAACAATAACAAACATAAAATGGAAATATGCTGGACACGTTGCCAGAACAACAGACAACCGATGGAACAGCAAAATTATTAAATTGAGACCATGGGAAGGTAGAAAAGGAAGAGGTAGACCAGTAACATGCTGGTATGGCGACATCAAAAGGATGGCAGGATTAAAATGGATAGAGGTTGCACAAAATAGAGAGAGTTGGAGGGAGGCCTATGACCAATTCTGGGGGCAACAAGGCACATAAGAAGAGAAGAAGAAGATTCGGTGTCATAAACCGACGCTCCCTTAACAATGGTATTTCTTCTTATATCATCCTTTCTCAAATTATAAAAAATGTTGATTTTACGAATCCATTTATCGTTTTTAACATATTGATACCATGCTTTTAGAAGACATGTTAGATTATGAAACATACCACCCAACTTCATCTAAAGGAAGAATATCCACCGTTCGAGAAGAAGAGTTAGAAACAGTCCGTCTTTAATGATGCCAAAATGTATTATACGAGAAACCTCGAAGTGTATATTGGACAACAACCAGAAAGATCATATAAAGTTAGCAACAATCCATCTGACGGTGTACAGAAACGACGTAAAGAAGGCTGTGACTATGATGTTGTAAAGAACCCAAGGAGACTATCACTTAATCTTTTATTCATATACGAATATGGTAGGAATCAACAGTTTTGTTGTATGTAATTCAAACAACCTCTGAACTATTTTAAAAAGCGTTCATATTTGCGTAATGTAGCATTTGAACTTATTGACTATGAAAAATCTGGACTATTCCAGGCACTGCTCAAAATCAACGCAGAAGAGAAATTTTCCTCGCCAGAAAAAATATAACGACCTGAGCCAGGATCGAACCCGCATCCCTTGCATGCCGGTTGGAGACTATCAAGGCAACACACATGAGTCTGTGTGATTTCAAGTCATTTATTCAATTATACTTCTAAATTAATTTTCATACTTAAATCAAAAATGAATTGGTAGTCTAGTGACAGCGTTTGTTTCAAAGGTTATTTAAGTATTCAGGGCGATAAGAGTAGATTACAAGTCAAGTTTAATAAATTTGGACACTGAAACGCAGCCCACAGCCGAGTCCAGTACAAAATGCACTTAACCCTCGAGTTGCTTATTATAAACGAGAAATTAAGGTCTTCAAGAAGCCGTACAAATGTCATAAGTGCTTCGCGTATTTAGTGATTATAATCTCATTATCTACAAAAATGCAAACTCAAACTCAAACTTGAATTTCTTCAACCTACATAGAAAAGTATAGCACACTTTTAAAATCTGAGTGTGGAATGGTAATATTTACAAATAATAGTAATTTTTCTATCTAATGTTGTATGAGTTGCTGGTGCTTAAGAGACGTTTTAGATACACTTTGTATGTGCTACACGAGATAACCGCAGTTGCCATTATTTCACAAAAAATTATTAATTTACACATTGTAGTGCTGCACGTTCACTTTGTGTTAAACGTAGTTTCCACACAGATCGATATATAATCCATTTATGCAGATGACGAAAAATGTGTTAAAAATATATAGTTTAATGTTTCCTTCTGATCTCCGATTTCTGTGATATACGTATGGTTTTTGTGCAATTGAATCTACTTATTAGCCAACCCATTTTACGCCACCTTCAGGTTATCTGGAAAGTTATGGCTAGTATGTGTGTTTTCATTGGCTAGCGCCGAACAGAGTTCTCGCGGCGGACTGGACTCGTATTTGGATGTATTTCCAGGTACTATGTCCTGAATTCTGCGCTCGGTCTGCTTTAAAAATCAGCTATTGTTGGCTTGTCTTTCTGCTTGAACGATTACTTACAACGGACAGACGTTTCCTGCTCAGCGAAAATAGAGTGGCGTTAAAAATGAACAAATCTAGACGTTGAAGTCGGATTAACAAGACATAAATATGAGTAACTGGGTTTAGAAAGCCGTGAGGTTTTTATCGTTTTAATCGGGTGGCCATTCCAAGAGAAATACTATGCTTTTGGTGTTTAAGACAACCAGTTCGTCGGCAGTTTTGTTTTCGATTTTACAGTAATTGTCGTAGTCAGTGGCGGCCCGACCAAAGTTCGAAACAATTTTGTAATAAATACATTTACATCCGTACGTATCTAAATCCTACAAGTAGACTGAATCTTTTCATCGTTAAAATGTTTTGCGTGTATCTAGACTGACTTGTTTATTATATATACATCCATTGTTTAATAAACTATAACTCGCTGTTTTTGTATATTTTCTTTTGATCATATATTGTGAAAAAATCTGAGGTAAGGAGGAAGCTCAACAAGGTATGTTGAACTCCCGTAAGCAGTTCGTTTTCGGCCCTTACATTGTGACAATCAGAACTTCCTTCCTATCATCGTTTTGCACAAATCCCCCTTCCGCCCTGTGCTAGCCTAACAGGTAGTTATATCAACTAGTTGCGAGCTGGCGAGAACTTACGTTTGGTCGCTAATATTTCTCAGCATTCAATTTTACTTTACTCGATTATTCTCGATGAGTTATAACACAAGTTAGGCTGTTCTTCATAAACATTAAAAGAATACAGAGTTTGTTAACATGATATGCGATGGTCGATATATTAGACATGGATTTTATTATCACTTGGATGATCACGTGTTTATTAATGTTACAGAAGGAAGCACCACTGACGAAATACACCGTATTATCTGATTACATACATCCTCCTTTCCCTAGCTGTTTGTATGTATATGCGTTGGTTTTGTCAATTAGATTTTAAACAAGCTAGCTCCTTAAAAGATCAGAAACCTAATGAAGTTCTGGGAATTGCTTAATAACCATGTAGCTCTTTAGGCATGCGTAATTCTAAAGTACCACTAACAAATGCATAACTAAAATAAGAACCTCGAATCACACAGTATAGTTGAATATACAGCTCCACAGTTAATTAAGTGCACGAGGTACCATTACGGAGACCAACGTTCTGTTAATAAAATCGCAACATACAACCTTAACAGTAAATTAAGGGACCAAAATGCATTGTTTAATTAGGTACTAACAGTGCGTTTACTAAGCACACAGCTCTAATAATAAAATAGGAACCTACAACTCTGATAATAAATGAATAGCACACAGCTGTAGTTCCAAGTACATTGCACAACCACCAAGTACTCAATTCTACTTGCAACCATTCAACCCAATATTTTCTACAATGTTTTTCCTGTTATATTGTATAATCTCTATTCAGAATTATTTAGAAAACGCAATTATTCGTTTCATACATTGCAATAAAAACAACGTCCGCTAAAGTCACTGAATATATGGATTATTATTTATTTAAAAGTAATAGTTAAATTATAATTAGTACTCCAAACTCAATGGAAACAATCTAATAGAAATGTATTCTAACTTTAGTGCTTAAGGAGAAGTATTTTCTTGCTATGTAAGTGTCATAAACAATACTGTCACGAAAATTTATAGGCACCCGAAGCAAATCGATAGAAAATTTAAAAAGTAAGATACTCTTGTATATACAGGGTGTAGCAAAAAATAGGGACAAATATTAAAGCCAGTAATAGATTGGCTCAAGTAGAATTCAATGGTCCTATTCATTTTTCAAAAATCATTAAGTTTATTTTTTTTTAATTAAAAAATAAAACAAAATTTTGTTTGAGAACTGCTGATGATAGAAAATGCATTTATGCTGTAGAAGGTTATTACCTAATTGTAAAGTAAATCCAAAGTGGTAAACATGTAAAAACTTGTCGGGCTTGTGATAAACTACGGATATGGGAGGGGTCAAGGTTGAAGCAGTTGGACGTTTTTGTAATTAGAAGGCATTTAAGAATTTCATTTACAGCTAAATTAATTTTTGCGTTTTAACGTTATCATGGGCTATAAAAATTATAAACAAGTGCTGCTTCATGCAAAAAAACTTCAAACGTATAAAGCACTTAAAAAAATATTAATTTATTTCAGGATACCCATCATTTATGTAAATCAATTTTAACATAATACTGAAAAAAACATAAAAAACAGTTTACCTCAAAAGTGAAAAGTGGATCACAACAAATGTTCAAAATCACGACCACCACTGAGAGCACACGCTTCTGCACGTCAAAGCATTGAATTACGTATCCTTGCGAAAACTATAGGATCTTGCCGAATCCTATCGACAGCGTCATCAATGCGTACCCTTAATTCCCCAACTGTGTTAACTGGCGTAGAATAAACTATAACTGTTTAATGTAGCCCCACAAAAATAAATCACAACTATTTACATCTGGCGAACGAGCTGGACATGGAACTGGCCCGTTTCGTTCAATCCCCCTTTTATAATAGTTATTATTTAACCACTATTTCGTGTGGATTCTCGTCTGACCAAATGTGGGTGTTATGGACATAAACACCCCTTCTAGCGTAAATCCTGCCTCATCAGTTGATAACAAATTGAACAGGAAATTTGGTTGGTTGTTGCACTTTTGAAGAAACAGTTATGTGTACATTTTTGCGCTAAGTTGCCTGTAATGGTTAGGGGTGTGTTTGGTTGTATACTCTGCCGAGTTTTGTGCGCGTCTTGACTTTGTTGTATTTTAAATTTCTTTATTTCTTGTCATGTAGGGAATTTTAAATATTTTTGAACGTGTAGGTGAGAATTTAGATTTCTGGTGAATATGTGAGGTTGATTAAGAAAAGATTTATATCCTCGAATATTTCGGATTAATTTAATTATCCTGCCCTAAAAGAGAGTTTATGCGTTATTGTGTTTAATACTTTGGAGATTCTATAAATGCTTGAGGGTTTTATACTCGGTTATAATAAGTTACCAGTATCATTCAAGCACGGGTCGCCGCATGGTTTCGTGGTAGTGAAACAAGTACTTGGGCCGTATTTCTGAAGCTGCCCGTGGACCGCTTCCCTGTAGCCGATTTTTGGTTATTCGGCGTTCTCGACGAGAGAAGAATTTTACTATTTCGGAAGCCGTATTCGTCCTTCCTGAGTTACCTGGCCGTTCCTGTAGAAGCTGTCGTCTTCGTGAACCTGCGGAACGCTAGTCTTCGGAAATTACTGTGATCAGGCCGTTAGGACACTTTCAGAAGCACAGGTTAGCAATTATAAATTTGTTCTTTTCGATCTTGGAGCTTTGATAACTGTAGGACGCGGGGTCGTCCACGAGTTCTGCCCGTGAATTGCCTAGAAGAAGGTCTGCATGTTATTTCGTTTGTTCGAGTGTTGTGAATTAAAAATTTGTAGTTTAACGTAATATTGCTGTTCACATTGTATTTAATAATGAATTATTTAGATCACTTACCTTCAGTCAGTGTATCTATCTTTTTATATCAATTTGTCGTACTGCAGTGTACAGATATTTGGGAAATATTTTTGATTCATTGCAATAATAAGAATTAATTTACGAGAAAAATATGCGGATTGGGTTGTATTTTGTCGCGGTTCGGATTCCCGGTAATGCGTCCTGGGTACTTAAACGCTGTAGTGTACAAGGCCTTGCACAATTTTCCCCAGCGTGCGGAATCTTCGGATTGCGGTAAATAAAATTTTTATATTATTAACTTTGCAATTAGATCTGTAATTTTATTCAGATCAGTCATATAGAGGTTTAATCCGCTAAACTGTTTCTCCTTGTTTTTCAAACGTCACACTTGAGGAACGTAATTTGGTTCCTACCATTCGAGTCACCTCGAATGCTCCTGTCATTCTCCCATAGTCTAATTCTTACGTGTCATATTGATTACATTGACTTTGTAAGCTTCCTGAACGTGGCAACTTGGGCTTCAACCAAGTGTCATTCATTGATTTAATTATATATAATTATATACAGGTTGTATACATTACTTTGGGTCATATCTTTGATTATGATAGTTATTGAACATATATATATATATATATATATATATATATATATATA
>JABXWE010025109.1:0-17779 GCA_014611495.1 Limonius californicus
ACCCCTCTTCGGACATCCTCCCCTCGTCGTGCCCAGTCCTCAGGCATGCCGGCGCCCTGCATATCCCCCCCCCTCATTGATGTACTCCACGCGTAGCACGGTTCTTCGATCTGCATCTCCTCCGCCCACATGGCATACTCCGGCTGTTGAGGGTGGCCGTCCGGTCCTCTTAGAATATGTGCCTAGCGTTTACTTCTTGATGCCGTGAGCGGCTTAATACATTAAATACATGTCCGACTCCCATCCCATAAACGATCTAACACATATCGTAGCAACACGCTTACATGCAAAGTGGCTACACCTAGAATTTGTGTACCAATAGTATCCTTATTATTATTATTTTTTAACTAAAATGAAGGTTTTGTGGACCTAGTACTATCGTTCCAAAGAAATATCTACGTTTCAAAATTTCAATTTTGTGAGTAATCAAAATAAACTAAATAGTACTAATTAATTAGGTAAGTAACTTTCCTATTAGACTACCAATGCCGCTACCGGATGCAAGGACTACACAAAACTACAAAAGGCTATTTAAGCTATGAATCACTTAGCTTTTTTTTCCTGCAGCTCCCTCAGTGTTGTTGTGTTCTCCGTCGGTCGCTATTCTTCCACCTTTGGTAGATCGCCGGGTGGTGTATATATTCCTCCTATCTTCCATCCTCGATTCGTATCCCCTCACATTTGCACGTAATTGCTTGCCCCGAAATTTTTCAGAGTCTCGCTAATGAATTTTTCCCGAAAACTATCCTAATTTAATTTAATGTCTCAACTGATGCGTAATGAACTTAACTGTAGGTTAACCGCTGATCTAACTATTAATCTTTGAGATGCTCCCGAATAAAAGAAATGTTATAGTTAGAGAAATTATTTTACCAAGCTGACGTATTTGAAATATGTTTTTGTGCTGGCTGTACTTTCTAGCTATTATGAGTTCGTTGCCGTCTATTTTTAGGTCGACGCAGGTAGCCCGTCCGAGATTGCACCCACTTTTGTCACCCTTCACGGAATTTTTCCCGACTCTTCAAACCGTATACAAGTTATTATATAATATAATCCGATCTAATTCAATCTAGACCACTTGCTTTTTTGTCCCGTTTCCAAAAAAATGTATTGAACACGAAAATATACCGCACATATCCATTAAAGAAATTTAATAAGCTTATTTGCCGCGATTTTTAAACTTTCTTTGCTGAGCTCGACCCAATACGTCTGCTGTGCCGAGCGTCCGGCCAGCATCCCCCCCTGTGTCCCAAAGATACTGTTGGCAATAAAATACACGTGACATGTCTACATGAAAATATTACGATAATGTAAACGTGCACAGAATACCTTAAATCAGTTCCAGTTTAGTTGTAAAATTCGATTTCAAGACAATAATGCTATAACACTACTTGGACGAACATATTCATACTAGTTCTTAACAAACGTACCTTGAAAAACAATCTTTTTCCACCTCGTCACTAAATAACGCTCGTACACATTTCTGCTGCCAGTCACATAGCAATGGCGTCTGGAAGGTGTAGTTACGTCATTCCAAAACAGATGGCGATAGTTTGTGTGGGTTTTAAAACACTGGACCTCTGTACCCCGCTGGTCCTCTGTGCCCGTCCCTACCCTACCCAATAAATAAATCTGTTTTGTAGCCTGTCATGTCCTGTACATTCCACCAAATTTATTCTAAATCCTTTGAGCCGCTTTCAAGAAATCTTCTTTTACATACTACAATTCCAGTGATTAAGAAATAGTGTACCTATAATTATAATAAGGTGTATTCAATAAGCAGATTACTTCAAAAGATTTGCAGGACTAGGGTAGAGAAATAGCACACAAAACCAAGAAAATTGGAGATTAATAAGAGAGGCATGAAAAAGGTTTACGTCAGTGAGCATTGTACTCAAAATTTTCAAAAATCCCAACAGTAATGCAAACTTCCTTAATATAGCAAAAATAATTTTATAGACCTTTCACGTATATCATCTCACAGCACATAATTAAAATCTTTAGACCCGTGTCTAATTTCCGGTTCCATTTGCTTCCTTTGTAAGAATTCGATAAATTTTTGATAAACTTCTAAACATCAAATTTCGTCAAAACAAAACTATCCAGACAACTTGTCAACCCCATGTTTTGCGTTCCCAGAGTTCTAAAATCTTAAGATTTTTCCCTATAACTATTGTATGAGACCGTGAAAATCAATATTGGACGGTCTGATCATCTTGCGCGATTTTATCAAAAATTCAATTGGGAGTTGCGCTCGTTTTGGATGTTATCATCAAGAAAGCAAATGGAAGTTGAGGTTATTTTTGGAGTTATTAAAAAGTGTAGAAACGAACTAATCCGAAAGATCGGTAACAGAGAAGGATGAGAACAAAGTGCACTTTGGGAGTTACGATCAAACCAGTGACTACAGTAAGTAAGGAATATTTGGGGATTGTGATAATACCCATCGGCAGCACTGAGCATGTGCTCAAAACGTTAGTGATACCTATAACATTTCATCAATTACCTTTTTTTATTTAACTCATTGCATGTTTATAATTTTTTAAATATTATATAAAGAAAACCGGTCTTCTTCGATACCTGCTGTAATTAGAGGTTTAAATTGTTAGCGATCCATGGCAGTAAAAAAGTTTCCCTTTAATTATGAGTTGTGATAATTAATATTTGTCATTCCCAAGAATGTATCCAAAATATCTCGTTTTTATCATTTTGATTATGATAAAACTCTTGCTTACTTATCCGTTATTTGGATCTATCTGGCCATACTTTTTGATTGTACTTATATTTTGTAGATCTCTCTCTACTGCTTTACCATTCACTGCCCGTTGAATTTGACCACCAAGATTCTTATTTGCAATCATAAATTTAGTTTTCCTAATATTCATACTGGATGTAGCTGTCACGCGTTCTTTATTGCTTCATATCAATAGGTTCTATAGTTCTCTACTATAGCCAGCACAACAGTATAGTCAGCATATCAAATATTGTTAGTAATTTCTTCGCTTATTTTTATTTCCTCTGTTGTTTTCCAGATCGTATTTTTAACAATTTTAAAAAATTATCAAATTCATATAAAGGAAAAAACGGAAACGGGTGATTGACGCTGCTTTAAGGATTTTCATAATGTGTTGATGAGACGATACATGTGTGAAAAGTCTACAAAATTATTTTGTTTTATTAAGGACGTTCGTTATAAAAGTCTTTAAGTATTGAATACTCTGTTACTGAAAAACGGATACACTAATGGATGTAAAACTTATTAACGTTATATACTATTGTAACGTTACGGACCCTTGTGTTGAGTTTATCTTTTATTCGTCGTGACTCGTCGTGCTTCGTCGTGATCGTCTTAGGTTCCGATCTAGAGTAGTTGAGCTAAATGCATGGAATAAAACACCGGAGAGGTTAAATACTTTTATTAACATAAATATCAACTGCAGACAGTGCAAATAAACTACCCCGGGTATTCTCCTGTGCAGGCTAGGAAACTGCGGGAAACCTTAGCAGGGGTAGCGCAATGTGATCTCAACTATAACGATTTCCTTTGAAAATTTAAACTATTTGCTCAGTAAAACAAAATAATAAAGATGAAGTTATAGGCCTGTGTGCAGAGTAGTTTTCTGAAACTGCAAGGTGAATGATTAAGGAACTTGACGCTGCAGCTGAGATACCTCGAAGCGGAATCATCAGGGGATGCCGTAAGCTACTAAGATACCTCAATGCGCAATCGTCAAGGGAGGCCGTAAGCTGCTGAGCTGAGATACCTCAAAGCGCTAGCAGGTGAAGGGTTAAGGAAACTTGACGCTGCAGCTGAGATACCTGAAAGCGCAATCGTCAAGGGAAGCCGTAAGCTGCTAAGATATCTCAAAGCGTTCGCAGGTGAAGGGTTGAGAAAACTTGACGCTGCAGCTGAGACGCTGAAAGCGCAATCGTCAAGGGAAGCCGTAAGCTGCTGACATACCTCAAAGCGCTGGCAGGTGAACGGTTAAGGAAACTTGACGCTGCAGCTGAGATACCTCAAAGCGCAATCGTCAAGGGAAGCCGTAAGCTGCTAAGATATCTCAAAGCGTTCGCAGGTGAAGGGTTGAGAAAACTTGACGCTGCAGCTGAGACGCTGAAAGCGCAATCGTCAAGGGAAGCCATAAGCTGCTGACATACCTCAAAGCGCTGGCAGGTGAAGGGTTAAGGAAACTTGACGCTGCAGCTGAGATACCTGAAAGCGCAATCGTCAAGGGAAGCCGTAAGCTGCTAAGATATCTCAAAGCGTTCGCAGGTGAAGGGTTGAGAAAACTTGACGCTGCAGCTGAGATACCTGAAAGCGCAATCGTCAAGGGAAGCCGTAAGCTGCTAAGATATCTCAAAGCGTTCGCAGGTGAAGGGTTGAGAAAACTTGACGCTGCAGCTGAGACGCTGAAAGCGCAATCGTCAAGGGAAGCCATAAGCTGCTGACATACCTCAAAGCGCTGGCAGGTGAAGGGTTAAGGAAACTTGACGCTGCAGCTGAGATACCTCAAAGCGCAATCGTCAAAGGAAGCCGTAAGCTGCTAAGATATCTCAAAGCGTTCGCAGGTGAAGGGTTGAGAAAACTTGACGCTGCAGCTGAGACCCTGAAAGCGCAATCGTCAAGGGAAGCCGTAAGCTGCTGACATACCTCAAAGCGCTGGCAGGTGAACGGTTAAGGAAACTTGACGCTGCAGCTGAGATACCTCAAAGCGCAATCGTCAAGGGAAGCCGTAACCTGCTGAGATACTCAAAGCGCTGGCAGGTGAAGGGTTAAGGAAACCTGTAAAGCAACTGTGCTTCTTGACGTTTAAATCAAGAATAATCTGGGCCCAACAGTGGGTGCTGGATCGTGAGAACCCCCTGCACGTGCACCCCATTTTTAGAAATAACACAAAGACCTGAAATAAATAGCTGAAAGAAAACCCTGAAAAGGAATGTGGTAAATATGGAAATATAAAATTCAACTACAATGTCTTACAATTCCATTCATTGTATATGAAAGTTGATGTTTATTTTCTGTTTGTAACCCTCATAAATTAGGCCTACTCGTAAAGGATGGACCCTTTACACAAAATTAACACGTGTGAAGCAACGGCCGTTCCCAAGATCAATGAGACGTGATTTCTAAACGCCAAGTAAAATACATAGCAGGTCCATTTAACATGACATATATACGCGAGTATAAATTAAAAATTAAAATTATAAGCATAATGTTCAAAAGTTCAACTGTCTGTAATAATATAAACATAATCGCAAATGCGGTCCGCTACACTATTTCTTAAGTATTGGAATTGTAGTATGCATAAAAATTATTACTCGAAACTCTTAGGATTTTGATCACATTTTGTGCGGGTACAGGAATGGCAGGCCTGCAAAATTGCTTTATTTATTGGTATATTTGTCTCTTGGATCTTCTATGAATTTTCAAAAGTCTTCATTTAGGGCTCTACCGCTTATACGGGGGTCTCCAGTTTTAAGAAAATTTGACCTGCAAAAGACTTAATTAAGAATAAAAAAATAATTACTATAGGGAAATCAACTTAATTTCGTAATAACAACCGTTATAGTACGACAAAGTAAATATACATTTTGGGAGTTTCGATCAAAATTTAAATTGAGAGATGTGGCATTTTGGGAGTTTCGATTAAAAATGCAATTGGGAGTTGTAATAATTTCTGAAACATACTAAATATAAAATACTGCATCTCGAATCGCTGGTCCATTTTTAAACACGAATTACGAGTCAGCTATTTACGTAATGAACATTTTTTATACATCCTGTTGTGGATTATCGTTGATGACATGTTTAGTGTGTGTCGCATTAAGTTGAATAACCTGAAAACCTACATGCTGTTGCATTGTATCGAGGAGTGAAGTAAACTTTTTCTTTTAATAACTCCGATTATTTATGCAATCTGTCCCTAATGGGACAATAAGTATTACATATGTTTACAAGAGAGTTAGCGGCAGCAAGCTGCATAATGAATTGTCCTGTGGAGTAGAGCTCCAGCGAGCTCTCTCCTAATTAATACTATATTTCTACTATAACCAAGTTAAGAGAAGATACAGGTTATGATACGGGATTAATAATTTTATTGGAAACTGGTTGGCAGATCTGAAGTTTTAAACCTTTCTAGTCTTCTGGGTTCATCGACCACTGTCATTGGGTTATTAACTAGATTGTTGGGGTGAGCACTGAATCTGTCTTTATATTTTACACTATAACTTTGTATTTGTTGCTTAACTGTAGGTGTACACAGATCACTTAATATTCTTCTGTTGGGCACAAACCATAGAGCGTTTGCGATAATGCGTAGCACCTTATTTTGATATCGTTCAAGAATTTCCACGTTAGATTTACTTGCTGTTCCCCACAGTGCTATGCCATAAGTCCATATGGGTTTTAGGGCTACTTTGTAAACTAGTAGTTTGTTGTTTAGGGTTAGCTTTGATTTTCTACCAATTAGCCAGTAGAGTTTACTGAGTTTAATTCCTAATTGCTTCATTTTACAGAATATATGCGTTCTCCAGGTCATTCTTCTGTTAAGATGGAGGCCGAGATACTTGAAGGATTCAGTGTGAGTCAGTTGCTTATCATTTAGTGGACAGTTACCTTTTTTTGTTGTGAATATGATGTGGTGCGACTTGGATTCGTTCACTTGAATTCTCCATGTTTTTAACCAACGCTGTATTTTATTGAGATGCGCTTGTAGATATCGGGATGCTGATTCGGGTTGGACATGGGAAGCCAGTATAGCTATGTCGTCCGCAAAAGTTAGTGTTGTGGTTAGCCTCGAGGTGGGGAGATTGGCTGTGTACAGCAAGTACAGCAGCGGACCTAGGGCACTGCCCTGTGGGACACCAGAGTGTATTGGTAGAAGGTCTGTGGTTTCGTCCTTATGTTTTACCAAGAATCGCCTATCTGTTAGGTAGGACTTGATGACTTGGTAAATTTGGTGTTGTAAGATTTCTTTGAGCTTGTAGCACAGACCCTCGTGCCAGACCTTGTCAAATGCTTGTGATGAATCTAGGAGTACCGCAGAGCAGTATCTGCCATTTTCCAGATCTTTGGATAGCTTGCTGGTCACTCGGTGCACTTGTTCAACTCTTCCATGTTGATGGCGGAAACCGAATTGGTGGTTTGGGAGTAGATTTTTTTCCTCCAAGATAATGTGCATTTTCTTCAGTAGTATTTTCTCGAATATTTTAGACAATATTGGAAGTAGACTTATTAGTCTATGTAAAGTGACTTCACTTGGAGGTTTCCCCGGTTTCGGGATCATGATTTGTGTTACTTTCCATAAACTGGGGAAGTAGCCAGCCCTAATTATAGCATTGTAGATTAGTGTAAGAAACCGGATAGCTTTTGCAGGTAGATGTTTAGTGATTTCTCCAATAATTAGAGCATCCGGGGGATTTTTTAGGATTGATCTTCTTATCAATTACTTCTTGAATTTCATTCATCTTTATTGGTTTAGGTGGTAAACACATTTGAAATGGGGATTCTAGAGTTTTAAGTATTCTCTCTTCTTCTTGAGGGAATTGAGTGGGGTGAGGCTTAAAAACATTAGTTAGATGTTTAGTAAAAGCTGTTGCTTTGTCTTTATTACGGCGCGCCCAACTACCGTCGTCTTTTATAATTGCAGAGGTATGTTGGGTCGGTCTTTTTAATTTTCGCACCGCTTTCCATAACGAGTAATCAGTTTGTTCAGTGGCGGTGAGGTGTTCTAGATAGTCTTATATGTTTTCGTTTTTGTGATGTTGCAGGAGGTTCTTAAGTTGCTTAGTGAAGTAAACTTATACCACAATAGATACTTTCTTCCTGGTGTATTAACTAATTTATGACACAGTTTTAAGTGCATCTCCTTCTTGAAATTGTTTGCCTCCAAGATGACCTTAAGCGGTCCAAACAAATGAAAATCTGAGGGTGCCTAATCTGGAGTATAAGCAGAATGATGCCAGGCCTATTTGTTCAAGAAATCCTTGATAATCTTTGCCGTTTGTGGCCTAGCATTGTCTTGAACGATTACGCTTTTTGATAACAGTCTCCCTCTTCGTTTTTTTTTCAGTAATTGGTTCACGTAGGTTACAGTAATATCCATTGGTTATTGTCTGACGTGGGGACAGAAAATCGACATAAATAACAGTCCCAAATTACGAACGCCATAATCTTGCCAACGCACCACCTATTTGAGTTTTGTTAGTAGAGGCTAATCTGAATTTAATTAATTAATCCACGTTTCATCACATGTTAAATACTTTCAAAAAATGCCTTCGTTGAAGTGGCTAAGTAGACGTGATGGGAAGCAGCGTGGTGGACAAGTGCGAGTACTGGTAAAACAATACTCAAAGTTAAGGAACGATCCGCACGGTGCCTACTTAGATGGGTGACCGAAATCTTCGCTCTAACTCTGCAACCCGCACGGTGCCTCGGAGAGTACCTAAAACCGTCAGCCTCCTGGTTAAGGTTAGTGCGCCACGTCACTAACTTCCTCAAACAGGGTTAAAGTGGCAGCAGGGTGCGGATCCAAGTATTCGGATATCCCCGCAATCATTTCCCATACGCAGTTTATTTATTTAGTAGCCATGATGAAATGTGGAAGCGCGACAGTTTCTGATCCTTAGGAAGCTGATGTAGCAGTCACCGAGCTGATACTTTTTTAAAGTTGAGGTGTTTATGGATGATTTTTTCTACTGACTCAGTACTTAAATTAGTTATTTTCACTATTTCCGAAACAGTAATTCGCCGATTCTGCTTAATCAAATCATCAACACGTTGAATGACGGCAGGGACGACTTTTGTTGCTTTTGAACCTTATTTTCCAGCATCATCACTTACACTTTCGCGGCCATTTTTGAACGGAGCAGGCTACTCAAACACTATACCCTATATACACTATATTTAGTACATCTATACCAGTTTGTAACATTTCACCATGTTACTATTTTTGGCAGCCAAATACGTTTATTCATTTAGAGTGCAGTGACTCCCCAAATTTAATTTAAAGCTGTCCCATTATTCTTAAAACACGAACATAAAAGAGTGGTATATTAAAAGCAGTTAAACATTATTCTTTTTATAAAAATTTTGTAAAGTATTTATTTAATACCATACTAGCTTAAATTTTATTTAAAGATCTAATTTGTCTAATGCTCATTTTATGCTGGTATGGCAAAGGTGTGACTGAGCATCTCACGGTGAGAGTGTTATACAGGTTCTTATGGACACCAGTGAAAAGCTTCAACTTCAAATTGCTTTGAAGATGCCCAGCACCTGTCAATCATAATGTAATCCGCCTTTTGTTGTACATACGGCTTATCGGAGAAGTTTTGCGGGACATCCTTTGGGAGCGGTTCTCAAACAACAAAATAAATATGACACATACAAACACAAGAAAATTAATAGTTTTTGTGCAATAGTTTTATTATATTACATCTTAAATTTAATTAGCATAGAAAGAAATTATCGGTTTAATGAAGTTAAAAATAATCGTCGCCACGCTTTTGAAAACTAAAGTGTTTTGCGCTAAAAACATATCGTTTGTCTTGATTTAAATGATAGTTTACAAGTTCACCAATATCTGTTTTTTGAGGCAAGCAATGCTTGTCCTGGTTCACGTTTTACAACATCTTCCATTGTGCCGTTAAGAGGCAAGACGTAAACTAATCAGTTTCTGTTACCCCCTTACATATATTTTCGGTAATTACCGATTTTAAACAGTTGTAACTGTGATATCTTCTGAGATTGCGTGGATCTACTTCACCTAAGCAGACGTACACTGCCGCTCAGACGCTTACATTCGGCAACGTTTTACCGTCAACTCTTGTAAGGATTGTATAGTCCATAAGAGCCTGTGCTACTGGTGTTGCTTTCTTTGGCTTTGGAGATGTGGTATAACACGATTGCATGTTTGCACATTTTGACTCAATAAAATACATCTGTCACACTTCAGTCCAAAAATTCATATATTTCTCTCTCGTATCGCTGCAGTAAAGAAGAAGCGATTAACAAACGAATGAACTTGTGTTCTTTGGTCAATAAGCGTGGAATCCACCTGGCACTCACGTTACGATAATTTAGCTTGTTTTTTATGATGTCATCATCACGTGAGACACTAATTTGTAAATGTAGAAAAATTTGACGAATTGCTGAATAAGGACATTAACTTTTTCTTAATTTTGACGATTAACGAAGTTGCAGCGCGTTGTACATAAGGCTTATTTTCTACGTCGGTTCTCCCGACTTTTAGAAAGACATTTATCGACTTATTGTGGTCTCAGTCTTGTAAGAATTTCAGTCGAATTTACGCTTTCAGTCGTAAGAAATTTTATTATTATACGTTGTTCCACGCTACAATAAACAGAACTTTCTGGAACTATAACTATCGACTTCAAAATGATATTGCAAAACAATTGCTACCGATATGTTAACATTAGTCAGGACAAAGCTTTATTTGATAAAATTTTTGGAATTGTCTTCATATGGGGTTTTAATTTAGACAGTCCTGTTTAAATCTGAACACTTCTCGTACATTAGTAAATTAAACATTTATTGTTACATCTAATGTTCTACAAAAAGTTTATATTTTGTACAGTTGAGCAGTGGCTGCTCGCGGGTAAAAAAAATAGATGCTATTATAATAACCTTAATAATAACAAATAGAAAAAATATAAATCAATGTCGACTTACCTAGTTTTTGTAGACCAAATCTATCCTTCTGTCCTTTAATGCAGCAAAATTATTTATAATGTCTTCGTAAAATGGTTGATTTTTTATTAATTCTAATAAGAGTTCTTTTGAATTGAAACAAGAAAAACTTCTTTCCACTGATGCACTTGTCGACGGAATAGTTAATATGAGGCAAAACAATTTGTAGGCTTCGGTAAAAATTTCTTTGTTCTCATTGAGATTTTCTAGTAATTTTTGGGTCTGTGGATTGCGGTAACTTTCATCGGCAGAAAGAAGATTTAATTCGTTTTTAAGACGCTGACTTTTTGTAAATATTTTACCATAAAAGTGATCTAAACTTTCAAATGCTTTAGACGAAAAACACGAATCATATTGTTCGAATTTTCGATTTCGTAGTATCAGCCAAAGACATGAATTGTAACTTTCTTCCATTTCCATTACAATGTGATCCAGTACTTCATAAAACAAAATTCTATATTTTCTTCGAATGCCATTATTTGTAAGGCTAGCGTATTCCCGCTTAGGGCGCTTAGAAATATTGATTTGTGTTATTTCTCTTTCCTTAGTCTTTTCGAAGAGTATATCAAAGAAATCGGCATTCCGTTTCCTCTTTAATAGTTCAATAGTTTTATTTATTTTTGTAACACAAAAATTGATATCCAATGATTTCGTTTGGAGAACATCAAATAATATGTCAGTGACAGAGAAAATATCATTAAATACTACACCTAAAAATGTGAATTCAAAATTGTTGAAATCGTTTAAAAAGCGACGGTCAAACCCGAACATGCAGTTCCGCGGCTTATTGCTACTGAACTCTTCACTTGCGCGATTCACCGTGAACCAGTTATAGATATTGACGTAGGCGTTACCATGGCAACGGAGGTATAAGTGCAGATTTAAAATACGTTTGAGGCTGACTCTTCACTACAATTGCACGAGTGTTGTAAGAAAGATTTTTTATGGTCACCGTGTTCACGGACTGCATTTAAAATTTTTATTTTAAATACAATGGGACCAGAAAAAATTTAATGTATTTGTTTACACTAAGCTTATTGTATCTACGAGTATGTATGCTATAAATAAACGAATCCTAATAGGTGTAATGCCGATAAATAATTTTGTAATTTAAATAAATATGCGCAATTGAGTGAAAATTTTAGGTGAAGTGGGACTTCACCTACTTCACTTGGCGAGTCGCCACTGCTGAGTTGAGTTAATTTTCATTTGATGCGCGTCGTAAGATTCGCATTAGGCGGCATTTAAAACTATCCGAGGGTTGCCTTTTATATTTCGAGATTGGGCAACCCTAGTGCTGCCATCTGGCAACTGACGTCTCTATCGTAAAGTTTGATATTTTTGACGGTATACGTACTCGGAACGTTTTGACGTACGAGCGCTATTTGTGTTGTTTACAGTAACTTGAAAAATGCATATCGGCCAAAAAATGGAATTAAATCGTGAACATTTTCGTGCAATTATTTTTTACAACTTTCGACGTGGATTAACTCAACAACAGTGCATTGATGAACTTAATTCGATTTTTGGCGATGAAGCACCATCAAGGGTCAGTGTTTATCGATGGTTTACTGAATTCAATCGTGGCCGTAGTTCGCTCAACGATGAATTTCGTGAAAGTCGTCCAAAATCGGTTGTTGTTCCGAAAAACATTGATGCGGTGCGTGAACTGATACTGCAAGATCGTCATGTGTCTTATCGTGAGATTGAGGTATCCTTGGACATTAGTGGGACCAGCATACATTTAATATTGCATGAACATTTGGCCGTAAAAAAGATTTGTTCGCGTTGGATCCCACATAATTTGACAATCGCTCAAAAACAAGCTCGTGTCAATTGGTCGCAAGAAATTCTCAAAAAATTCGATCGCCGTGCTTCAAAACATGTGTATAACGTCGTGACAGGTGACGAATCGTGGATCTGCTCGTATGAGCCCAAAAGTAAACAGCAGTCGACTGTATGGGTCTTCCAAGGCGAGTCTAACCTAACAAAAGTCGTTCGTGCAAGAAGCACTTCGAAGCAAATGGTCGCCTGTTTTGTTCGGAAAAACTGGACATGTCTCAACTGTACCATTGGTGCAACGTAGAACGGTGAATTCTGAATGGTATACAACCATTTATTTGCCACAAGTCTTCGGAGAAATAAGGAAAACCAACCGCCGAAGACGGATCATTCTCCACCATGACAATGCGAGCTCTCGCACATCGGCTCGAACAAGTGGCTTTTTGAGCACTCAAAACGTCGATTTGATTAGTCATCCGCCGTATAGTCCTGATTTGGAACCCAATGACTTCTTTTTATTCCCGAACATCAAAAATAAATTGCGAGGTCAACATTTTTCGACACCTGAAGAAGCGGTTGGTGCGTTCAAAATGCCTGTTTTGGAGATACCGCAATCGGAGTAGAAAAAGTGCTTCGAAAATTGGTTCACATGCATGAAAAAGTGTATTGATGTTCATGGAGAATATTTTGAAAAACAATAAAGCCATTGTCGATAATAAATATTTGTTTTTGTTCTCTAATGCCGAAATATAAAAGGCAAACCTCGTAGGTATATGGTTTGTATAGGTTAAAATTTATAATATCTACGTCATTCATCGTGACCTTTTCAATCAGACAGTCTGTATTTATAAATTTTCTGCCAAAAATAATCTTTTAAATGTTATATTTTGTACGCACATACTCTAAATTAAATTAAATTCCAGTTCCAAAAATAAAATACAGTATTGTGGAAAATCCGGCAGCACTTGAAGTATTGGGGAATACTTGTATAAACGATATTTAATAATTTTTGTTTAGCCAGTCAGTTTTCATACAGATCAAAATTTGCTCGTTAAGAAAAAACAACTTGAATAATACATGTAAGACTTTTTCACACTACTGTATACTTATACAGAGTATATTATGTTTAAAATCAGAAAAGTGGAGTTACTTCTGGCCAATATAGGATAATTATATTAGCTATTTAGTCTCTCTGTAATTAGTCTCCCACATTTATGTCGCAGATTGTTTTTATCCTGGATTAGAATGAAAAAGTAGAAAATTTTTATTTACATTAGCATAGAAATTGTTAGTATTTTCATTATAAAAGATAATCAAGATCTTTACCACCTACTTCAACACATTTTTGAACTTTTCATCTTATACCTTTCAATGCCTTCTACAAAAACGAAATACTGAGTTTTTTCTATAAGCCCCCAAACAAACTGCAAGGGTTTATATCACAAGATCTTACTAACTACTACTAATTAGGCGTTTTCTGTGTTTCCACTAATACAAAAGAAACAAAGAACTCCCTTAAACCTGGCCTCGTCCCGTCTCTTTTGTAATTCTTCTGGATATCTTTCAGCATTAATATTGCCATAAAAAAATGGTTCAAGTAATCGTCTTGCACTCACAGCTGCCGAAACACCAACTTTTTCAGAATGCAGATCCGTTTCAACAGAAAAATGTATAAAATTCTGTGAACTAACATAACCTTGTTTTGAAACCAAGCTTCAGCACCAAAAAAAAATCCGGAATGCTTCTCAATCATGACTGAATACATCCAAAAACCACTGATAGAATTCTAACCTTGGCGCACTAGCGCAAGGTAACTCTTCATGAACGGTTGTCATTCAATATGGATATAAGTGCACGTTTTTGTGTAATATCTTACTACATGTTCCCACAAAGAGATTTATTTGTTACGATAACCAGCGAATTGAAGTGTGTGGTTCCTTATCCATTATTTCAGGTGCTCCTGCAATAACTTCATATGTAACTTTTGTCGGCCTACCACCATGTTCTTTAACGACATTATCATTTTCAAGAATATTTGTCAGGCACTCTTGTAAAGTTTCCCTAATCTGTTGGTTTACAAAAGCAACATTTGCAAACTCTTCACTGAATTCTTCGAAATAGAAGCAGAAAATGGCCAAGGTCCATCAATTTTTACACCTTTTTAGAAACAACTCAATCCTGAACCTTTTTTCTTCAAACATGAAAACCATTTTGTACCCTAAAATAATTCCCTGACACCATCAAAATCTGGTTTCGTTTTGAAAAAACGTTTCTGGAAAAATACACCATATTCAAACAGATAATGACTCAAAAATCACAACAAGAGCAATATGAAAAATGTCACAGGTGACATGATAGTTCAGAAGAAAAACTGCAAAAGAGCTCGTACATGGGATTTTGTTCTTTAAAGTATATATTTTCAGCTATCTATAAATCAACTCCAATGTGACTTGCATTACTTAATACATTAAAAAGAAACGGAAATGAAACTATTTGCACTGACACCCAGTATACCTAGTTGCATTATGATACCTTCAAATCTAATTTAAAATTAAATTAATCACCGTTACAACTAATTTAAAAAACTGAAATGAATGTTTTATAGAATACGATGAGTTTTAAGGGTTTTTTTTCTGCAGATGGAAGCTCTTCCAACGAAAAATAGTAACGATTCTCTAGCATCACCTTTATCTCCTGAAGTTCGAATGGAGCGGCGTGTTCCCAAGTGCATGATGTGGTGGCGAGAAAACATAAATCTGGATAAAAACGACCTAATTTTAATAGGGTTTAGTAAGGGTTCTGTCGTTCTGAACCAATTCTTGTACGAGTTTCATTATCTTAAAACGCTCACACCCGACGATAACACGATGATGCAGATTGTGTCCAGAATCAAGGACATGTATTGGCTGGATGGCGGGCATTCTGGTGGAAAAAATACGTGGATTACTTCACGAAGTTTGCTCGAGACGCTTACCCGACTAGGTTAGTATCCGCATTTATCAGTAGTTTAACAATCCACTAATGAAAGATGTTAGGTATTAAGGTGCACGTTCATGTGACTCCATATCAAATTAATGATGACCGAAGACCATGGATAAGAAAAGAAGAGAAAATGTTTAGTGATCTTCTCCAAAGACTAGGGGCTCCAGTGAATCGCGTTGTGCATTTCGAAAACGTTTTTCCGAATTTACTTATGCATTTCGATGTCCTTACTGCCTTCAGACATCCAACAGGGTCATCAAAATGATCTCAACTAGGCCCTATGAATTAAATTCAATTACTTTCATTAGTTTTTAGAATAAAGTTTTATATTCTTAAACATTGCTGCATTTAAGTTGAGCGTTATTAGCGCAGATGGCAGGGATGCCAGACGTCCTACAATGCATGGGACAACCCCCACACTGATTTTATTAAATCCCGCCTTTGATTTCGAGAGACTCCAATCGCGGTTAAACTAGAAAAAAAGTGATAACGAACTTTTCTTCTGATGTTTTTAAAGAGTATAGGAGTACGCATATATGGTGTTTCTGATAGCGTATTTCACTGCATAATTGTAGATTTTAAGTTCTTTTTTTGCAAACAAGCGGAGTTAACCATTATCAGAAGCTTTAAAAAAAATGTACTGGTATACAAATCATTTATTACTAAACTACCTGTGGTATATACTTTAAAATTGAATAGTCCAAACCGACGCTCATCGATTCTTCTCAGTTAGGCAGACATTTTTAAACATGTCACATGACTTACTTATGGCAGGTTCACTGGCCCGCCCACTCCTCTTGCTCCCACGGCTCTCCCTTGAATTGAGTGGCAGTACCGTTAGTACTGTAGCGCTCCAAAGAAACCACGTAAGTCGGCTTTTGGAAATGTACTGGCAATACGCATGCGCTGCGAATTCTAGGTTAACTACTCACAATGCGCGCGAAGGCAAATGCGCGTCCATATGCCATTGGTGAATACTTTTTGCTTTGTTAACCAGCGTGATGAACAGGATTATACTAAGCAAATGAAAGTGTGACGATTATGCGGTGAAATACGATAACTTATTTCTACATACGGTTTTCAATTATAAGACATGGAAGATAGATTGTCATTTGGTACTTTAGCGCAATTTTCAGCTTACTAAAGTGTCACGAAGGTTTTATTATCTGCACCTGTTTGGAAGTTATGGTAAAAAATATCAAAGCTATAAATAAACTGCTACATATTGTTTTTGAACAGCAGTGTATATTTATTACACATGTCTATTCTTGTATTCTTTTGTTACAATAATATTTTAAAAGGGAGAACATTAAAACATGTTGCTAATTTATTATAAATCAAACAAACATAGTCTTTGTTGTAACATAAGAATATAAGTGTGCAATAAATATATTAACAGTTAATTTTGCTTTTCAAAAATGCCCTGATGCTTGACAATAAACGAAAGTCTATGTGGAAGAATTCATTTTATTATAAGTTTGTCATTTGTAAAAAATGTGAACATGTGAACTTATAAACGGTGTAAAACTTGATGATGATGAGGAAACAAACACGAAAAGTTTCGTACCAAAATGTTATTAGAGAGTCAATTTAAAGTTGTCTTAATAAAGCGGACATGGTAACATATTTTCAAAAATTGGGACTGTAAAAAAGGAAAATCTAAAATTTTTGTTTTTAGCTTCAGCATTCCAACAAATACAGATATTTAAATTTTCTCCGTGACCTTTTCGCATCATAAAATTTTAAAAATGACATTTAAATCAATCCAAAAACGGTAACCACGCTCTCTCAGTTGAGATAGTTCTTCGAAACACCCTGTACTACTGCCAAGGTTTATTTTCCTACACCTGATTGTTATTTGGTAGAATATGATAGAAAGCTAGACTGTGAAAAAAAGAGCATTTATTTCATTAAATTTTCTTTAAGACTGTTTTAAAAATATTTTACTAATGCATGTAGATTGATATTTTTATTTGGTTTATTTTTGAACCATTACCTATAATTTATTATTTACAGAATTATTTTATTTATGTTAATATTACATATTCAATAAACCTTTTATAAACAGTACAAATCGACCAACTCAGCTGAGGCTGCGAAATGATTAAACAAAGAAGTGAGCCTAAACATGCCAATATGAGACCGAAAAATTGACATTGCAGGCCTACTATACTCGGCGATAGAAACTTTCTTTCGGTGGAGTGTAGTTAAAATGCAGTGGTTAACCTCACAGGCTACTATTACTACTATTTCTTGGATTGTACCGATATTGCAAACGCGCAGTTCAAGTTTAGAATTGCTCAT
>JABXWE010025113.1:0-21020 GCA_014611495.1 Limonius californicus
CCTGTTTAAAATTAACCCTTTGTCTCGAAGATGACGCAGATAAACGGGAATCCCCCGGAGAAAATGTACTTACCTTACTGATAATACTAACGTCTTTCAAATAAAATTACAAGACACAATAAAACACAAAAGCTTGACACAATTCTCTAGTATAATCAATTTGTGTAAACAATATACAAATTATTATCCAGTTTTGATCAACTTTATAAAACAAACATCAAACATCAGACCCCCAGTTAGCCCCAAATAGTAAATATAAATATCGTTTTACTAAAACCAGACCACAAACGTCCCTGTCTGATTTAATAATACTTGAACTAAACAATCTGAGTCTTGAGAAAACGATAATGCGTCAATAAGGCTAAAATTAATAAGAAGCACAAAATCGCTTAAAAAAAAAAATGGTTAATTAATACGTAACCCGCCTAATTCACGATAAATGAGATCTCTTTTAGGTAAATTAGAATAACGTACCTACTATTGAGGTATAAGCGCACTGAAAAAAAATATTTCACGCAATATCCTCCCTTTTTAATATATAAAAACCAATAATAATTAAATCAGAAACTCGGAATATGCGGACCGTTTACAAAATTTATAAACTGTATAAATTGTTGAATGTATAGTATCAAATGATTGTAGAATTATATATATACATATATGAACAATTTAAGTCTGTACAATTAAATAGTTGTAAATGGAATTCCACCGGATGATCTTCGAAGTCCTTGCGTATGTATTTATCGCAATATTTAAAAGTTACAAGAATATTCTAGACCGACCTTTTCGATTGATATCTCCGGGTACTGCATGCACCATCTGAACTTAACACTTGGCGGTCGCAGGTGTGCGTCTAGAGTTTGGCCTTGCAAATCTTTTCTTTAGCGTACGATCGATCCGAATTCTTCTGGAAATTCTTCGATGTAGTTATAAAACTTTCTTTTCCAGCAGCTCAAATTTTCCTGGTATTTACGAACTTTTCAGCAGCTCAAAATTTCTCAGCCGCTCTAAGCTTGCCAAAGATGTAAATCGGCACTAGGAGACCTCTTCAAGGGTGTAATAAAATTGGTTAAAAACTTAGGGAAGATCTCACTAACACCAGAGATTTCCCTCAACTAGACCTTTTCAACAAAATTAGGAATAAATCCTTGGTCGACACGGACCGCGGTGAAAAATCTAGTACACACTTGTCAGGTATCAGACTAATTCTGCCCTCGAGGAAATCTAATTCCACTTGACATTGAAACTTAACATGCGCGGAACCAAAATTTGAAACAACTCAGCAATATACACTGTGCGTCGAAATCGCACGTTACAAGACCTACTACCTTTATAATCGACAATGAATAAAAAAAGAAGCTGAAAGAAAAGAGGATCTTTTAATTGAAATGTATCATCAATAATCGTTTCATCGTGATCGTAAAATGGAAAACAAAATAGAAAGAGCTTAAGAGATATCATTGAAAAGCAATAAGCTTGACCTTGAAGTTCATAGAAGTTGAAAACTATTTTCAAATAATAAATAAAGGCGAAAGTACGTCCGTTTCTCCACTCTTATTGCCAAGACCTGCTTACAACACTTTGAAATACAAGCACTAGCCATTCTAAAACCCAGTAACTGGCGACGGCACCTTTGTCATATGGGTCATGGACGACCAACCCTGGACAACCTCCTGGTGGATATAAACCAGATCCACTCCAACATTCAGTTTACCATGGAAGTCGAAAAAAACGGTACCCTTTCTTTCCTAGACGTCTTACTAAAGAGCAAGACCGATTACACAATGGCACAGCATGTACAGGAAATCAACACACGCGGATCGATACCTTAACGCCAGCTTTCCTCCTCACCCTCTACAAAAGGCAGCAGTGCTTAACACCTTGGCCAAGCGTGCTATCCGCCTATCCGACGTCGACAGTCTTTCGAGAGAAGAAATCTACCTCTCTTTCAAAAAATAGTTACAAACCTAAAGAAATTCGTAGAGGCATCAGCAAGGCAAAAGACGCACCACTTACCAAAAAGAAAAATTATGTATCTAAGCTATTTGTTCCTTATGTGCGAGGTACCACAGAAAAAATAGCATGCTTACTGCAAAGGAATAAAATCGATGCTTACTGCAAAAGAATATAATCAACACAGTGTTCAAACCGCACTACTCGTTACGCGAGTAATACAGAACACCTAAGGACCCAAAATCCTAGCTGCAGTGCTAAGGACTGTACAAAATGCCTTGCTCGTGTGGAAAATGTTAGGTTGGACAAACTGACCGCACAGTAGAAATACGAAACTAAGATCATATCAACGACTGCCAACACTGTCGAACTATACAGTCAGCGCTGGCCGAACACGTTGTGACCACAGGCCACAAGATAATCTTGGAAAAAACAAAAGTTATCCCACAGGTGTAACACTGGGGTCAATGTCTCATAAGGGAGGCTATAGAAATAGAAAAACACCAACAGAATTTCAACCGAGAAGATGGCCTCGTGACATTAAGTAACCCTTAGAAAAGGGCGCTAAAACAACATATGGTCCAGTGCGCGGTGTAAATAAATTTTAAATTAAATTTTGTGACCGCGTAGTGTAACATAAAGGCGCTGGTGGCGCTGGCATTCAGTATTTGTACCCGTCTCCCACCTTGTTTCTATTATCAGTAGGTCTCCCCACCAACATAAAATTATTAACAACATTTTAGACTGGGAATGGAAGGTATAAAGGCGAGCACCAGCTCCCAAAACCATTAACTTGAGTCCGAACGAGTCGAGGAAGTACTTCAACCGAGATCCAGTCAGACACCGTTTAAATTACCTGTTACCAAAAATCCAGTCCAGTTAAAATACCTGTTCCAGTTAAAGTAACGATTTTATTAATCCCAGTTAACTTCAGTTTGTTTGCAAAGTCAAGCCCGCCCGTATAACATTCGTTCGTTCAGTTGCTTAGGGGTCATATTGCCCTTTTTCAATTCGAGCTACGAACTGTTGTTCAGCGAATAGTGGGAATATATATCTAGCCTAAATCACTTGGGTTGTTTCCCTGTGAACTTACGCTGTATATAGGACCAAACTTTAGGGTTTGAAATAGGAGTTTGGGTAATTCTCCCTATTCGTATTATTTACTTAAACTTCAGAATAGATTAGTAAAGGTATAATTCGTTTTCTCAGTGGCTTAGGGGCTGTTTCCCCTTTTCAACGGAGCTAGCGAAGTTATACGTAGGGTTTTGTAGCCTTAAGCTGTAAAAGAATCATAATATCTGATTCAAACCATCCCCAAATTTTTACGTTAAATCCCATATTTTTCCTAATTTATTACAGAGATCCGAAGATTAACTAAGGGAGTGTATTAGGTAAAATACGCTTACCTAATTGCACTAATTGCCCGCACATGTAAATTTCGATCACACGAAATTCGATAATTCTTTTATTTCAGCAACACCGGATGGGTAAAACTAACCTAGTTGATTTCCACGTGCTGTTGTAAAAATTTTGCGTTTCCCTAGACCTTGTTTGCATGCAATTTGGGTTGCATACCACGCGGGGCTCATAAACTCCGTTATTTAATTATTCCTGTATTAAGTACTTTCGACCTGTTAATATTTATATTATTTTCATCCTGTTGTATAGGTAAAGAAGGTATTAAGTTTGGTAAGAAAATTATGTTAAACTTGAAGATTCATTTTATTTAATTGTAAATAATCCATATTAATCATTCTCAGTAATAAATAAGTACATTCTATATTGTGTGTGTGTATATCTGCATGTAATTAACTAATACAAATATAAATAATAAATTGTTTAACCCAATACCTTTGTATAGTTTCTTTAGTCTTAAACACGAACACTGGACATGAGCTATCCAGAGCATTCCAACCCTGAAGCAAAAGGGTTGGACTGTTACAGCAGAAGAACACGTACCATCGCGGAAAACAAACACGGGCTCACCGAATCAACCGCCACCAGCCAATAGAAACGAACCGTCTAGACGCATTCCAAACTCCATAACAAGCAGGCTTCAGAGGGGGATACAGCACTTTGGATCACACACACTGTAAGACAAGTTATGGAAAAATCATATGAATACAACCAGCCCCTCTACCTAGCCTTTACTGATGTTGAAAAGGCGTTTGACACGGTGGAAACGTGGGCGCTTGTCAATGCATTAAAGAGATGCAGAATCGACTACAGGTATATAGAGCTAATCATGAAAATATACGAAAATGCAACAGTGACAGTCTAGATATTCGCAAAGACGAACCCGGTAAATTTAAGAAGGGGAATTAGACAAGAAGATGCGATGTCTCCGAAACTATTTACTAATTTATTAGAAGATGTTTTTAAACTTTAAATTGGAATAACTTAGGAATTAATATCTACGGAGAATATCTGTCTAACTTACGGTTCGCTGACGATATTGTTTTATTAGCAAATAATATGGAAGATTTGACGAAGAGGGTAACAGACCTGCAAGAAGTAACAAGGACTAAAAATGAACATCTCAAACACAAATATTATGACAAACGATGACGATGTAGCATCTATTCGTCTCGATGATCTGATAGAAGTTGTCGACGAATATATATACTTAGGCCAAATACTTACTTTTAGAACGGAAACTCAGGCAGCAGAAATTAAAAGGAGGAAAAAGCTAGCTTCGGCTGCTTATGGGAAACTAAGAAGTGTGTTCAAAACGACAACATACCTGCAACACCTTAAAACTAGAGTATTTAATCAATGCATACTTCCAACACTCTCATATGGCTTGGAAACCTGGTCCCTTACTGAAACCATGATGACCAAAATTAAAGTTACACATAGAAGAATGGAAAGGTCGATGTTGGGAGTGCGCCTACAGGACAGAAATTCAATCGATTTGATTCGCAATAAAACCAAAGTTGAGGATGTGGAACGACGCATCGCAACCTTAAAATGACAATGGACAGGGAACCTTTTGCGACGAGAAGATGATAGATGGAGCAAAAAGGTAACCAAATGGAGGCCAAGGACAGGAAGAAGGGATCGCGGAAGACCAAGAACCACATGGATAGATGACATCAATAAGGTCGCAGGTACACAATGGATGGGAGCGACGGCAGATCGCATAATATGGCGACAACTTGGGGAGGCGTACGTCCAACGATGGAATATTTGATAGCTGGGGACGATGATGATGATATGAACCGAGACCCCTCCGCCAGTCAAACATGGTTAAGAAAAACCTATAATTACCGCATAAGCTGGTCCAGCATTCATTACGGTTTGATAATGCTACCTGCAATGGTTGGCAAAATCAGTACCACGACGACGTGGTCTAAGCCCGAAAAGATGACTTCAAAAGAAGCAATTGTATTGACGCATAACGTAGATAGCTGTTCCATTTCATCAACATTTATAACAATAAAAGAAGAACTGATGTTGAAAGTATGAATTCACAAAAAGTGCCTAGAATGTTCTACTGCTATTATGAAAATGAAGCGTCCTGTGTGGTTTATTTGTATAAATTAGTTGCAACGGAAAACAATTGGAAAAAATGATTTCCAAACATATTTACTTTGTAATTTAAAGTTTTGTAAGACTATCTCGCTCCTTAAGGTAAGAAAGTAGATTAGGAAACATGATACGTCTACGAAAAATACAATAAAAAACTAAAGTATTCTCATTTATACGTTTTACAGCTGTGTTGCTTTAATATCACTTACTCGAAGAACAGAAAGAAAAATCAGATAATTGAAAATTTCCAGAAAGACATAATCGTTATATATCCTAATAAACCACTTTCCCTGTCGTCACCGCGAACCCAAAAATAAGAAACAAAAAACAAGCTTAATCAGGTTAACAATGTCATTGTGAAATATAGCAATCATGACATTTATAGTTTTTCTTAAACATTTCGTTGTATTGAAGCGAAAGGTAAGATGGTGAACACAAGACAATCACCCCAAAATACGTAGAATGAAATTATATTAAACTTAACATCCATAGATGTCACACGACATTTTTTAATAGCATTTCCAAGAAAGTCATTTCGAAATATATTAACCTAGACATACATAGATTTCTTAAGACAGTATTCGTACTCAAAATTAAAAGGAAGAAAATGAATGAACATGACGTATAGGATGTGATTATATTAACCCTAACGTTTATATGCGTCTTATACATTTATATCTTTAAACACAATTAATAAAACAAAAAGGAAAAATAGCATACCATTATTTATATTAACAATGAAATATATATAGAAGTAACTCGTTTTGTGTCTTTTTTGTGATACTAAAAAAGGCGCAAAAAAATGGATTATCTTTTAGCAGCGGTTTATACAAGGTGATTCTAAACATGTACGAAAAACTAAAGAAGGTTATTTAACCTCTAAAACATAAACTAAATTGTTTTTAAATTCCGCGCAGTTACGGATATATGGCGCTTCAAAGTTTTTTTTACATCAATTCATTCAAATGTAAATAACTTTTTTGTTTATTGTCCGATTGTGATAAACTTCTTTGTTTTGGCAAGCTGAAAGTCCAAACGTAATTTGTAGAGTCTAGAAAAATGTACAATTGAGTGTGAAAAGTGGATGAAATTTCATCCATAGTGAAAAATTTGGTGTAAAAATTTGTAAATTAGGTGTACGTATTTAAGAGAACTTGGAGACGCTAATGCTGATGGAGAAAATTCTAAAGATGGATATACTGCTGAACGATATTTTGGTCCTTAAAGAAACACAGCTAGAAACATGTTTATTCCAAACTACAACTATGCTATGGAATTTAAAACAAAAATATCCAAAATTATTCTCCTCGTCAGTCCTTGACTCTCCGTAAGGGTGTAGTGGATTTGCGATTCATGATACTGCTTCTATCATTGCTTTCCATACTCCTCTATTTTGTGTCGAATGAGAGGCATTTTGCAGGGTTTGGCCTATCAAGTTCTTGTTTTGTTATACCCACCTTTTGGTCGGTGTTCGTGCATTTTACCTTGCATTACCAACGTTTCCATTGCGTTTTTTTGTCTAGTATGATGACCAAAATATCTCAAAGGCATTTGGTCTATATCCAAACATAATTTTTTAACAAAATGTTTCCGCAGAACGGATTAGATTGTTCTATAAGCCGTTCACGGTATGCCCAACATTCTTCTATAAACCTACATTCCAAAAGCACTTCTGTTTTTGTATGCCTTTTTAAGTGTCCACGTCGCTACTACGTAGATTGCTATGGGGAAGATAATTGATCGCACCAATTTTGTCTAAAGCTCAAGAACTGCGAAATATGAGCAGATATTACATTAGGATGGCGACCAACCTGCAGGTAGGCCAGTGTACTTAGAACAAACATCTAACCACTATTTGCGTTGTAAACAACGCTCTCTGTTGTAGATGCGTAGTGGAGGAAGAAACATCTTATCAAGTGCTGTGTGAATGACCTACTTGGGCGGCACTCAAGTACAGACGTCTGGGGCTTGGATTTCCGAACTCTGGTGACATACACGAGCTGTCAATTAGGTTTCTGCAAAGCAATCTGTAGAGATCGCGACGGGAAGAAACAATGAGCACCAGTAAATACCGCGTCTCACGGAGCCACTGTAGATGAATAACAACAATTTGTGCATACGTACTTCTATTGTGGAAGGAAAACTGATTAATTTTGCATTTAGAGGATGAAGAGCACGGAAGAAGCCACTGCTTTCCAAGAAGCAACGACTGCATGGTGTGCTATGGGTAAAGAAACATCGAAACTGAACAACAGGTACTATTTAGTATTCAATGTACCTTGACTTGCAAAACTAGTTACATCGTGGAGGACGACCAATAAAATCAACAGGATGGACTGGTCAATGCAACTTCCAGACCTGAATCCAATAGAGAACTGAAGGCAAAAAACATCAAACGTCATATCAAAAAAATAAGCAGAACTAATTGAATTTCTGATTCATGCCTGGTTTCGCTGTATTTCAAAAAAGGAACTAGCAAAACTTGTAAATACCGTACCAAAGTGATGCGTATGGGTCATTAAGAATATGGACTGGCCCATTTAATAATAATTTTTTTTTAAATTTAATGAATATGCTCTGTAATGTCAGGCAGAGCTGCATTCGGTTGTTATTGGATTATTATGGATGGGTGGGAAGGAGGAAGACGCATAAATAATCTCAGCTATGCTATGCTATGATAACATCGTTATTATAGCAGCCCATGGAGAAAAACTCGAGATAATGATGGGCAGGCTAACAGCAATCAGCCAAGACTACGGTTTAAAAATCAATAAGTCCAATACCAAAGTAATGATCGTTCACCGAACAAACAGGGTCCAAAACATCGTTCATAGACGAGTTGAATATGCGGTGGTAAAGATCTTTGAATACCTTGGATCTGTTGTAACAAGCTCAGGCCAATATGACTTGGAGATTCGGAGACGACTGGTTGTAGTCCGTTCTGCTAAGATCTAGAAAGACTCCAACTTATCTAAGGCAACTAAGACAAAATTGTTGTTGTTTATCTACGGTGCTCCCGTGGGACGCGATACTTACTGGTGCCTATTGTGTCTTCCCGTAATCTCAGCGGTTTGCTTTGCAGAAACCTAATTGACAGCTCGTGTACGTCACCAGAGTTCTGAAATCCAAGCCCCAGATGTCTGTACCTGTGTGCCGCCCAAGTAGGTCATTCACACAGTACGTGATAAGAAGTTTCTTCTTCCATAGCGCATCTACGATAGAGAGCGTTGTTTGCAACGTACAACGTTAGATGTTTGTTCTAAATACAGTAGTCTATCTGAAAGCTGATCTTCATCCACGATTAACTAGTTTTGCTCTATGGTAAGGTACATTGATTACAAAATAGTACCTGTTGTTCAGTGTCGATGTTCCTTTACCCATAGCAAACCATGGACCAACCTTTGCTTCTTGGAAAGCAGTGGCTTCTTCCGTGCTCTTCATCCTCTAAATTCAAAATTAAGCAGTCTTCCTTCCACAATGAAAGTGCATACGCTACATCAGCAACTTTAGACCATAAGTTTGTGCATTCGGCGGAATGAAGACTAATATTTGTCAGGGTTGTTTTTCGTTATACAGCATCATCTCGAACCGAGGCTTTTTGGGACACCCACTGTGCGGTCTGTTGTCTATTTGTGAATAGTTTTAGAAAGGAATACCTGAAGATTAATTGCATTTTCTAGTAGCGCCTGCTTTATGGTAAAAAATAATTTCAAGCCACTTTAGGCCCGATAATTTAGTTTCTTTCTTCTGGGATGTCATTTAACAGCTTCTGTCAAGCTTTAAAAAGCAACTGAACATAATTGTAGTTCTTATGTGGTTATAATACTATTAAAAATGTTAATCAAAATTAGTTTCAAATGGCCTTATGTACTTACTAATGATTCATTAGTGTTCCATGGATGATAAATAACCAATTATCGGAATTCGCTAACGAAGACTTATTGTAATATTTTCTGTAAAATTTTAAGAAAACTATTAGCAATGGCATACAGATATAGTAAAAATAACCAAATAGTTAAAGCTGATTAGCGAAATTATAAGAAAAATGTGTGTTGAATTTCAGAAACAATTATGGATTGTATGTGGATTTTCCTTAGTTTGATGAGCAAGGTAACCATATCTGCAGGAAGCAAAAACGATACAGTCTTACTTATAAGGTTACATGAGAAGTCATTTCTGCGTGCCGAAGTCGCATAAATCAGCCAAGAAAAATCCCCAGCAATTAACTCCTCCATAATAAAAGGTCACTAAAGTCGATAGAACGGCAAAAGGACATAATAATTCCGCAGAAAAAATCTCGGTGCCTTTCGGATCTCGGGGTGCGTGTCAAGCGCCCATCGAGCAGGTATCAAATAATGACTATTTAATACAAACTATCGGAGCTCGTTTGATGCTGCAGTCCATTTCGAATTTTCATCCTGCGGCCTGCGATTACGTGACAGGAACCGTCTGGTCGGCCCCAGGACTACATGTGTCCCGACACATCTAATTAACAACCCCCTGCCGGGGGCGTCCGAGTCACTATTTCAAAGTAAGTGTTTATGTTTTAACACCACGAGAAATTCGCTATAATGTATGCATTTTATTAGCGGATACCACTCCGAGATTATGTTTACAAAGCTGCAAGTGCATTTTAATAAGTCTGTACGAGTTTTACGCGGACTAACTTTTCCGTTTATCAATTCGCTTTTGCATGTTATGTTAATCGGGCTTCATAAAATCTTATGTTAATGGTTTAATAGTTCTGAATTGCCCTTGTTTACATGCTTACATTGTCGGCGTAAATAATTATCGGGATTAATAATTAAATTGCAAGAAATTACATGCAGGTGTTCCAGGACACATCGATGCGTTCAACTATTAAACGTTGTCATGTTGTGATTGCTACTTGACATAAAATGCTTAGTACATATTACTTGAGCTGGTAATATTTCATATCTCCTAATGAAAGTCTAATTACATTAGTTAGTTTATGATCAAGCTATTGGAAGATGATCAGTTGCGCACACAGAATGCGACTTTTGTGGTGCTGGCCAAACAGTCATAAATGTGTTGATTATTAAACAACTAAATTATTTAATATCACTATATTTTGCTGCTGGCCAAGCTTGGATATAATGGGATATAAAAATATCGAAACATTCACTTTATAAATATGTCCAGGTACATGGTGAATATGTTGAAAATTGACGAATTCTAGGATTGATCCCCTAAATCTAGGATTACCCAATTTGAAGTGGTAAATCTATGAGAAAAACGACCTTAATTTAATTTTTATGTTTTATCACACCATCGCGGTCAATCCTAGGTTTTACCTAGTTGCAATGTCAAAAGCAGGATAATTACAAGAAGGCCCTAATAAGAATAGTAAAAAACTGGAAACTTTGTACTAAAAAATATAAAATGTACCAAATATTCCACAATAATCTACAAGATAGCAAAAATAATACTACATGCTACATATTATATTATGAAAATGTATGTTAATTATTACGTAATAGTCTATATAAACTACTCAAAATGAATAGGGATATTGCTGTGTAAGACACTTAAAGGTAAGACAAATTGCATTTATAATAAAAAACTACCAAAACAACAAAATGTAACGTCTTTTTAGTAATGAACATGAAAATTACAACAAAGGTAGGTACGTTTAAAGAGGGGCGGTGGTCGAGTGCGAGAACGCATTGGCCACTCGAGGTCACAGTAAATGCAGTTGCTCCGTTGGGGCGATCGAATCCCGACTGGGGCAACCGCATTTGCTTAGTTAAGTTTAGGGTGCATGTTGCATGAATGTTTAGTATGTAAGGGACGCCCGCACCCCCCTGAAAGTAATGCGAAAGCGCGTTCCGGGGGGGGGGGGGAACGGTAGTATGAATGTGAGAAAAAAAAGGTACGTTTAAAGAAGAAATTCAACAATATTATAATGAAAATCGTTATTATCTCCTTTCACTTAACTTAAATTTATTAAATTCTAATACCGCGTGGCACCTCCTCTGGCAGTAATAACTGCTCTGAACCTTGCTGGTATACTCTCAATGCAATTATCAATATGTTCTTGGGGAATTTGATGCCACAGTACCGGCAATACATCTCTCAGCTGTTGGCTGTTGCACAGTAGTAGGCTTTGGATTGTGATGATCCAGCCGTCTCTGCAGAAGGTCCCATGCATGCTCGATGGGTCTGAGGTCTAGAGATAGCGGAGGAAGAGCAAGATGGTTTATTTCCTCATCTCGAAGCATCTCTAAAACAACCCGAGCACGATGCGGCCTTGCGTTGTCGTCAAGAAAAACAAAATATTCCCGTCCAACAGTCTTGCGAACATGAACATGATGCATACTGATCTCTTGGGCATAACGTTGGCCTGTGACTGTACCATTAAGATATGGAGTTCAGTACGCCTTCCTGTAAGACCACCACTACCAAAGGCAACGACTGGTTGGGTATGATAAGGTACGATGTCCGGCACTACGATATACTCTTTGACGCCGGCTATCATTGCTGAGACAATATCTGGACTCGTCGGAAAATAGTATATCATCCCACGGCGTCGCTTCTTGAAGCCTACGTCTTGACCATTCCACTCGGTGTCTTCGTTGAGCCACAGTTCTTGCAGGACATCTCAGGGGGCGGTATGAGGGAACTCCTACCTCAAATAATCGATTTCCTGTTGCATTCTGGAGCACTTGCTGTAGATGTCGAGCAGTTAAAAAGAGCGCATTCGTACTTGTTTTCCTAAGGCGCGAAAGGGCACGTGGAATTACGCTCTGCATGGTTCCTAACGTATCAGCAATGTCGACCTGGCGATTTCCTCTTTGGTGCATGGCAACGGCTAAATTTCGTTGTTCTATTGTTAAATGGTTTCTCTGCATTCTTGTTGATTAGTAAGAACACAAATGTAACACACGAATAAAAGAACAATGAACAAAAAAGATCGTAAGAAGACAGGAAAGATTATTCAATCAAACCCACAAACTCGACTTAACACTAATACGGTTAAACAATTGCAACTGGATTGGATTGCTTTATGTTTTTTAATATCAAACATTGTCGCTTGCTCTAATTATTTAATAATAGACGACCATTACTCGCTAAATCCACACACGTGCTTTATATTATAATATCCCTATTCATTTTTGAGTAGTTTACTATGTTATGCAAATGAAGTTAATTATTATATAATGTAAATAACTGATTTGTTACACACTTAGTAGTTACCAGTTGTCATTATTAGGGCGAAGTGTCTACATAAATAAACAAATCCTAGATGTACCAACCAACCAAGTGATATGGTAAAATCCCTAAACTAAATTTATTACACAATGTTTCATACACCTACCAGCCTACCACTTATATAATTGCTGACTCGAGTTTTTTCATAGAATATACATAAAACTGATACTGCTCTTTGGTGATTATACTCAGCAAACTTTGCTCTTTGGACTTTGGCGATTATACTGAGTAAACTAAAAGATATTGCTAGTTCACCGTATTTTAAACTTCGATAATCGCACCAGAATTCTTTGCCGCCCATTACAACAAAGATTACGTTTAATAAAAAACTGTCTAATTGCAGAAGTTACATATTTTTAATTGTCCGCCTCTCTTCTTCCATTTCCAAAGCTGTAATACAATACTGTCTAAGTAAAGGATCGTGTGGAATTCATTGGCCTTGAGGACATTTACTTTGTGTTTTTGGCGAGTGATATGTAGCGTTTCATGGAACACACTACACTATTAATACAGGGTTTTTATGCAAAATACATTCATAGAGATTTCATCAATGCTATGTTTCTGCACTTTTATCTTTTCAAATCTCTTACTATCGTTCTCCGATTTTCTACTACTAACATTTTTAGGGTCATTATATAAACATCATCTTTTCAACTCTTATATGTAAACTGCTCAAAATTGTCTAAGGCACAAAGCTTATTTTGACTGTAGATTCGGTACTATTAAGTTGATGTGATTGCATGAACTATTGTTTAATTAGTTGGGTATTAAATAGTAATAAGAGAAAAAATAATTTAAAAGTGCACGATAAATGAAATTTAATTAATAGAAATACGCATTACCTAAAAATTAAAACTTTGATTGTATGAGATACACCTAAAATTAAGACAATAATATAGTAAGCATTTTGGAATGCTAGACGTATTTGAATACCCTACGGGTTGAGGTCGGAAGATTGGACACGGCACTGCAGAACGGAAATAACCTCTTTCTGGAACCAGTTAGCCACCCTTCGAGCCGTATGAGGACCGGCATTATCGTGCATACACACCAATTCTGCACCAGCAGCCTCAGCAAAGGGGCGTACAGTAAGTTCCAGTACGCGCTCTAAATACTGGTTTTGGTTCAGCATACCGTCCAAGAAAACGAGATCTGTTCGATGGGGCAGGATTATTCCTGCCCAAACCATTATTGTGCCTTCACTGTAGGTACGAACTTTCTTCATACTCTCACTCTTCTACTGTCAGGCCTATATCCAAATCGGGACTCATCTCTGAACAAGATGGAGCTCCATTCTTCTTGATCCCATCCAACGCCTTCCTGACAACAAGCTAAACGAGCAGCGCGGTTGCCAAAAAGTAAAGCAAGAACTTTAAGTGGACGTCGAGCATATAGTCCCACATCGTGCAGCCGGTTTCTGATAGTTTGATCACTAACCGTTATCCCATGGGTGTTGTGATGTGTCGCAACCAACTTCCGCGTGTTATGATGCGATTACGCTTGATTTGTAGTCTTCAGCATCAGCAAAGGGACGTACAATAGGTTCCAGTACACACCTTAAATACTGGTTTTGGTTCAGCATACCGTCCAAAAAAACGAGATCTGTTCAATGGCGCAGGATTATTGCTGCCCAAACCAATATTGTGCCTCCTCTGTAGGTACGAACTTTCTTCATACTCTCACTCTTCTACTGTCGGCCTAAATTCAAATCGGGACTCATCTCTGAACAAGATGGAGCTCATTCTTCTTGATGCCATCCAACGCCTTCCTGACCCCAAGCTAAACGAGCAGCACGATTGCCAAAAAGTAAAGCAAGAACTTTAAATGGACGCCGAGCATGTAGTCCCACATCGTGCAGCCGGTTTCTGATAGTTTGATCACCAACCGTTATCCCATGGGTGTTGTGATGGGTCGTAACCAGCTCCCGCGTGTTATGATACGATTACGCTTGACGTGTCTGTTGCCGTCTACCCGGGCGGCTTCCCACGCTTCTTTTTGTTTGTCTCGGTCTCTATTCCGTGATTTTATGTACCCATCTGTCTTTGTCTTGTCTAGCCACGTGTCCAGCCAGGTTTGTAGCACTAGAGCCCAATCTTATACCGCTGTTGGAACCCTTGCAGGCCCTTGGTGTCTTTCTGCTGCATCATCAGTTTCGTTATAACGACAAATCGACGCATCACTCCCCGCTACGTGTTGAATTGTTCCGCAACATCAACTTGACGACTGCCTCCTAGCATACCAACAGCACGGAACATGTCATCCCGTGTCAAATACCGATGCTCTATTATTGAAATTAATGTTAAATTAACATATAATACCAAATGGTATCAATTCAGGATAACTAAAAGATTTTTTTGGCAATATTACAGGAAGCATGATGCACCTGTTCACAGAGACAACATTAATATTTGTTGTGATTGGATGTAAAACAAAACTTTTGAAACAAATGACTGCGGTTCATTTTGACTCTGTGCTAATTATAAGTTGGCAAGTTAAACAAATGCTTAGTCAAGCAAATACAACTAATTGAGTGGAAGAGACGATAATAATACATAAAACAGCTTGTTCCTTATACCATTTTGAGCAGTGTACTTCAAATATTCTACAAACACATATTGCGGTAGCAGGTAATGTATTGTTATATATTGTCTCTTCTCTAACATAATTGATTTGGTAAAATATCGATTGTAGATTTTCTGTCATTAACAGGGGCGAAAGCAGAAAAAACATCTGTCCGAAACGCAGTTGGTTGAGTGATTTAAAAAAATGAAACACAACAAACACAACATGTGACGTACACATGGGTGTCCTGTGCAATGATTGAGTGTTGACCGTGCTTCTACCTCTCGCTATCTATAGTCGGACGAATATACAAGGTGTATTATAAATAGGTACAAATATTTAAACCAGTGGGTCAAGTAGAATTCGATGGTACCATTCATTTTTCAAAAATCATAAAGCTTATTTTTTAAATTAAAAAATAAAATAAAATTTTGTTTGAGAAGTGCTGATGATACAGGGTGGCGCGTTTGGATCTGACGTTTTTGGAATGTGTAGTACAATCGAAGGGGACGTGGTGGGAGGTCCCTGAACGTTTCATTGTGTTCTCGACAGCGGGAAGTCTAGTAAACATGGCTACCTTGTCCGTTGAGCATCGCGTATTCGCGGTAGAACAGTTTTTGCGAAATAACGAGTCCATAGTTGCAGTGGCACGCGCCTTTCGCCGGCACTTCAACATTCCAGTGCGCGGTGCAGTTCCATCTCGTAACTCGATATTGGAAAGGGTGAATATTTTTCGCACGACTGGTTCATGTAAGCCACAATTTAAAAGTAGACGAATTACGGTTCGCACACCTGAGAATGTGGAGCGTGTGAGACGAGATGTTACTGCAAACCCAAAACGCTCAACCAGACGTCGTGCTCAAGCTTTTGGGATGTCACGTCGGAGTCTGCAAAGAAGTCTCAACAAAGACTTGAAATTCCACCCATATAAAATCATAGTTGTGCAGAAGCTGCTCCCAACAGACTATCGACAAAGGCTTCAGTTTAGTCAGCGCATGTTGGAGATTTTGGAAGAAGAAGAAGAAGACGTGCTTCTCATGATGTCAGACGAAGTTCATTTTCATTTGGATGGGTCGGTGAACAAGCAGAATTTCCGTTATTGGGCTGACGAAAACCCAAGAGAAGTACACCAACTGCCTATCCACAGTAATAAGGTAACAGTTTGGTGTGGGGTTTCCAAGGTGGGCATAATCGGGCCTTACTTTTTTGAAACTGAACGCGAGGAGGCGGTCACGGTTACTTCCCAGCGTTATATCACCATGATCGAAGAATTTCTGAGGCCACACCTGGAAGAAAATGAATACGACACCGAAACAATGTAGTTCCAACAGGATGGAACCACTCCGCATACGGCTAGAGTATCCATGCAGGCCGTTAACGCTCTGTTTCCTGGAAATGTGATTTTGCGCAACGGAGATGTCCCTTGGCCTCCTGCTCGCCGGACCTAACGGTGTGTGATTATTTTTTATGGGGCTACCTCAAAGCGAAGGTCTACAGGAATAAGTCCCGCACCATTCAGGAATTGAAGACAGCAATCAGGGATGAAGTTGCTGCGATTCCAGTTGACATGCTTAAGCGAGCAATGCGGAACTTTCGCGACCGACTCCAAGAATGCGTCAATCAACAAGAATGGCATTTGACAGATGTTACCTGTACCACTCTTAAAAAATAAATTTCCATTATCACCCCTAATTTTAAAATGTATTTATTTACATCAGATCCAAACGCGCCACCCTGTACATAGAAGATACATTTACGCGGTAGAATGTAGAATTGTAAAGTAAATCCAAAGTGGCAAACACGTAAAAACTTGTCTGGTTTGTGATAACAACAACAGACTGAATATAAATTACTGACCTACTTAATAGTATTGGTTTGTGGCAGGTGATAAGAAAGAATTTTTTTGCAGTTCTATCTTACTCTCCTTTGCATAACATGTCTTTGAACTCAAATTTTTGTTATTATCCTGTGGTACTCAAACAATTTTCGGTCAAATTTTCAATTATTATTTTCTCATATCTTCAGGGTACCATTGCCAAAGAAATATTATTTCTAGTTTGTATATATTGTAATCTACCATCGGATTTAATATGTGTACCTATTTCTGATACACCCTGAATAAGGAGCACAGATTTCACTGAGAAATCATTTTCGGAGCATTTTGGTTTAATTTTTTTGTTGTAAATTGTTCGTGAAAATAAGTTATTAATTTCTTTGTTGCCGGGTGATTTTTAATCGGAATTGAGTTCCGTTCTTAAATCATTTATCGGAACGGCGTTTCGGGTTGCTTTCACCCCTGGTAAAAATTGTAATTTTGTGGTATATAATTTGTGTACAGCTTCAGCCTTACGAAAAATTAATTTTTCAAAACTTTTATTTCCTCCATTATCTTTCCCAGTATCTGTTAGTTTGTCTATTTGTTTACATATTCAGTTAAACACCAACTTTTGATTATCCTAACGTTATTCTTTTCCATTTTTACCTGAAGCGTGTTTCTCGGCGTGTCGTTTTGTTTCATTATATGCGTTTTTGATTTTTTCTCAATTCTCGACGATTTGTTCATCCTCTGTATATTTATATTTCCTAACCATCTCTGTCACTTCACAACATTTCCATGTAATAATTTTTTAAATAATTGATTATAATCTTCCTGATACTTCTTCCGCCTTTCCAGCCTTTACGCTATTATTTGTATTTGAAACGTGGTTCTCGGCGTGTCTTTGTATTGTTTATTATATACCTTCTCGCTTATTGCTAATTTGTCCAGTGTTTGTTTATTCTCTAATTATTTACATTGGTAACCACCTGCTTCATTTCGCTCCATTTCTACAGTAATTCTAGATGATTAATTGTGTACCTCTTCACACTTCTTCCGCCTCTCCAACTGTTATTTTTTCTTTCAACTATCGCTTTCTACAGTGTCTGTTGCTTTGTCTCTTTCTTTATTTAATAAATTAAACCGAAACTCAGAATGTGCTTCATACTCTTCTCCATTTCTACTTTAATCGTGGTTCTCGGTATGCTCTTTTGTCTATCTTTATATACGCTTTCAACTCTTTTTAATTTCTTTAGGCTTTGTTCGTTCTTGTTTACATCACCTAACCGTCTTATTCGCTTCGCATCATTTCACGTTTTTATTTTAGTTAGTTAATATTTGCAATTTTTAAGTCAACTTACAATAGTTTCTTTCCTAACACGTTTATTCTGGTTTTTGTTTGGTTCCAGAACTATCTTGTATATGTGACCACCGCTTTAGTCTTCATCATCTATTCACTAGTGTCTAACCATATAACTATCCCATTTTCAAATATGGAACTAAAAAAGTATATAAAATGAGTAATGCCCCAAACTGAGCTAAAAACTTCACGACGGCTAAAATATCTACCTGATTCTCGTCGATGATTAGCAAGAAATACCTCCAATGCAAGACGAACATGTCGATCAGATCTCTAAAAAAAATCAGACGGGATGTGAAACCCAGTTCGCTTAAACAATGCGTCAGGGGGCGAGGACTGCTCGTTAGACACATGTTGCCCCTGAAGAACCCATGAATATACTATAAGGTGTGATGCAGCATAATTTTAATTTGATTTGATTGCTCAAGTATAATTTGATAATAATCTATCTGTCCACGATGATAGTGAGTCCCTTCGACAGGTGTGTAATGGCGGGGGCTGTTTTATTTACACATTGCTTTTTGTATGCTCTTAATGAAGACCAAAGCCTACATTTTCTACCGTTTACAGATTATATTGCAGATTCCTAAATTTATTTTCAGAAGAATGGAAACCAGAAATAACGTGCAATATTTAAAAACCAGTGTAAATATTCGAATAGAGTGACTTCTCTGTCGATTCTTGTTTTTATTTCAAATTCTATACAATATTTTTTCAGTATTTCCAGCATGCAGCGATTTTCCTGGCTGATCAGCAACAAGAATAATCGTCTCATCAAAATCCTCCTCTCACGTTGTTGCTGAGGTAATCTGTTATAAAGCAAAGTATGCAGAACAAAATGGAGTGCCCGAAGTGAAAAATTAAATTGAAATAATAATCGATGCACATGCGCGATGCAGCGGTGTGCGTTTACAGTAAATCTTCGATTAGTTTGATTAGGGTAATCAACAGACCCCGCAGCCTCCTTGATGATGCATTCCCGATGTAATTGTAGATTCCTTCACGCGCCCGATGGCCTATCGTTCCCTCCGGGTTGCACTCCCACTCAAGAACAATGCAGTTCTCTTCATCTTTGACGGTTTTCACGCGGCGATTAATGCTAGAAGCGCATGCATCCAGAATCTACTCGTTTTATTAGAGACACGATTGGGAAAAATAGAAATGGAGTCATAGGGTCGTTAACCATTTTTTGAAATTTCATTTTAGATTTTCGAGAGAAGTGTACGATCCCAGATTTTTGTATTGCTAAAATAATAATTTTTATAAAGTGGATAAAACTAGTAAAGTTTATCATTTTAAAAATTACATCATTTGCGTGACGGCTTAGTCCTTTTCTTATGGGCAGGTATTCTATTGGCACTGCCTGTATAAGATAAAGAATATTACTTATAGTTGTATGTTGCCCGTCTGATTTAAAGTCTGCTTTCTATTTGGTTGCGCTTTTATATAGCCACTACTTTCTCTCTCGAAATTTGGATTCGTACCGCCTAATGTTACTGTCACAAATTTCCTTCCTCGATTAACCACTAATCACCTGATCACGGTAAGTGGACACCAATTTTATTATTAGTATAATCTCTTATGCGCGATAATATAACAACACAAGAGAGACAACAAATAAGGATCATATGTCGAAGTACTATGACGTTTTGCGTTCCTGCTGTGGGATTATACTATATTAACTCTGTTGATACGATTTAGTGTATACTAATAATATGCACATGTTTTGTTTATAAATGTGGTCAAAAGTGGTCAACATCCTTATTGGAGTTGGAGCTACCCCAGATACACAAAATTCATAGTTAGGAGCTACAATGGGCCAAATGTGTCCTAAGTGCATTAAAATGCTTGAAAAACCGCGTCCTAGATCTCGCCCATTAAAAATCAAACCAAAACGAAATCTTTTTATAGTCGTATTCTTAATTTTTTTAAAAATTTATTCTGTCTTTCTATTTCTCACATTTAATCGGGGGTAAATAGCGCCTAAATTGAGGAAAAGGAACAAATAATGTTTAAATAAATAAACAGAAGATCGCCTACGGAAATTGACAACCCTTAAAATATGGAGAGAGTTGAAATTGATGTAATTAAATTAATGGTGTCGGTTTAGAGTACTTTTTTCTACTCCTTCTACATATAAAGAATCTTCAGTAGCAAAACATCCTAACGTAAATCTAACTAACATCGGAGATTTAGAAAGATGTGATTCTCTAGCATGGGAGGAAAAAACCAATAACTAACGAAAATAGAGAAATCGCAAGCAACTACTAATGGCACATTAAGGGATAAGATAATAAATAAAGATCGAATATATAAATATTGAATTTCAGCACAATGAAAGAAAGACCAATAATCAACTAAATGAACTAAATATTACCCAATTCAAGGTAAAATAATCTATAATGGATAATCAAAAAGAAACTGACATAAGAAATAGTGTTTAAGCAGAAAGCGTTCATAGTCTTAATTATTAAAATCAATCGAAGATTATTAGATTTGCATAATTATTAGAATTTTTTCTTCTTTCTACAATTTAAGAATGACAATTCATGACATCGTAATTGG
>JABXWE010025115.1:0-18496 GCA_014611495.1 Limonius californicus
AAACCAAAATTTTGAACGGTGATTTCTAGCAGAGTGTAACTACTTAAGTTGGACGGTTATGCAACACACTATTCAAGGGTATAATACTACCTCGCAGGTAGAAATCCTAAGATTTCTTATCTTTTAATCCTATTGTGCGGTGTATTTAGTGATTTCACTAGGTTCATATTTTTTATAATATTGCAATTGAAGACTATATGAAGCCATGGTCGAGAAACGCTGGTGGAGTTAGGTAATCCCTAAAAATTTAATTTAAAAAAATATGGGCTTTTTTGCTCGTTTCCAGTTATTTAGTTACCTAACACAATATGACTGCTGTTTTCTTATCCTTAAATTTCTGAATGTAAACAGCAGCAATAACTTCATTAAAAAAAGTTATTTAAGATTTAAAACATTTATTTAAACAAAAGTTACAGTGACATATAGATAATAAATACATCATAGTAAATAAACATCTCGTATATTTTGCTGGCGGCACCTTCGGGAGTCTACAAGTTCTGGTAGTAAAGATGTTATGAAAAAATCGCACAACCTCTTTTCCATATTTTGTTTCCAAAAAATGTCGTCTCTGAAACCAGTAAAAAAAAGATAAAAATTTACCTAATCCTAATCCTAATCCTTTAGCTGCTATTAGCTTGTATTCTTTAATATTTCTTTCTTCAGACTCTAAATGAATTTTCGAATTAAAAGTAGTGAGTAGAGTTCGTACTCTATTATAAAATTCTAAGGGGGATTCTTTAGGGTTTTGTCTCATTTTTGATCTGATCTCCGTAATTTTGGAACAAGTAATTTTGTTAAATCTTTCCAATCATTAAAACCTTAACAAATAACCTTGTGTTTTACCGATGAGCTTATTTCTAACGAATGAAATAATGAATTTATTTACGTAAGCATCGGCATGGTCTACTAAAAATTGAGTTGTAATAAGTTCTACTGATCTGATAAATTCCGAAAGGGTGGCAGAGTTGCCATTGTTGATGGTATGTCAGAAAGCATACGAACATCAAACCCAGCAGGAAATAATACCTTGTTTGGGTTTTGAATTTCTCGTTTAATAAAATTCAACTCGTTTAAAGGTGGTCGGTTAATATTCATTAAGTTGTTTATATACGGGGAAACATCATTTTAATTAATTAAAATTATTATTATGTTACTTATACTATGGGGGTTCCTATGCACAGGTCAAAGTTAATCAGTAAAATTCTAATAATTTAACTGGTTATCGTTGTTACTGTGTTTTGCCCTATCTTAAAATTAAATTAAATTAAGTGTCCTTATCGTGGTCCTCGTTTATACCGCTTGCGCAGTGTCGAGGCTATGTGAGGCAAAGCTAAGCTAGTTTGGGCTATACAGAACAGGGCCTGACTGTGCGGGTTACCGTGTTTGTGCGAAACTGTGCTTGGCTTGCCTGTTGTGTGTGAATGTTTTTGTTTTTGTATATGGTCGTGTTACTCCTTCAATGCGACCGTAATACGAGAAATGCCATTAATTTGATCCCCAATGGCAAATGGAAACCAAGACCCAGTACCAACCACACAGGAAATTAGAAAAATTTCCGACCCTGGAGAGATTCGAACCGGGAAGCGTTTGGACTATTACAGTTAATAAGTTCAAATGTGGTTTTTATAACTCGATAGCACTTTGCACTTGAATAAATTATTGAATATTGCTTACTGCATTTCCAATGGTTTTCTTCAAATTAGACGAATGGATCTACATCCTTCGGTGGTTCTTGATCTCGATGATGAGGTGGTTATTGATAACAGGTGTTTCTCGACGAAACAGGAACTGCAATAGTAACGAATTGTCAAATTTCGAATTGTTGTCCAGTCTCGGCGATGTTGGTCCTCAGCTGGGCTTCAATCGATCGTCGCCTGGTACAGTTAGATCAAATGTGCAACCAAGTATTAAAACACATGATTTTTTAGTAAAATCTAATAAGCGCCGCACATCCTACCGACTGCGCCAGTTGCGTGCAAGCAACGGCCGAAACAATTTTCAAAAACCTTTTTTAATGACAACAGAAGTTTATTCAAACTGCGGAGCCTCCTAGTTACAGACTAAGACTAAAAACTAAAATATCTACAGCATTAAGATTGTAGTAAAAATGTGATACTGTGCAATTTTTTATCACGTAGCTGATGCAACGGGTGCAGAGATAAGACATGAAAAGTAGGTATGTTTCATATTACTCGCGATGTATATAAATTTAATAACATTAAATTTAAACATTACAACCTTCATATTGATGAAAACCAAACCAACCTGTGGTCTCAAGAAACCCAGATCAACCTTAGATCATACACATTTACATGGATAATACTACTCCATAAGAAACTAGGTACGTCACTGTTGTAAGAATCCCAACAAACTTTTTTTATCTGTCTCTTTTGCCGTTGCATGACATCCAATAATGTTGTTTCACTTGTACCCTTTTCAATTGGCGCTCACCCAGTTGCTGTTGACGTATGGCGAGAATTACACAAATTAAACTGTCAGTGAGAAAAGTCACAACAACAGCGCATAACCTGCAAATGTGGAAACGTTTTGTGTTATTGAAATCTTTAATTTTAATCTAAAATGGTGCGAAAATGCGTTATTTGCAGTGCTCTTCAATCAAGGAATTGTTTGTTTTCATTTCATCGGTAAGTATTTCTATTTCTATAGTTTATAACACCCATATTTTTGAGAATTAGCCACGTGCAGTTGTATTGTTTATATTTAAAGCTAATCGATATTCAATTCTTTAAAATTCATTTCAAAGATTTGATTACTTATGTACTCTTTAAGTAATAAATTAATAGCAAGATATATATTTAGCACCAAAAATGCAGTGTACTTTAATTCTCGCTAACAATAATTTGCATTTCAAATTAAAGTTCATTTCTATATTATAGAAACAGAGTGGCCTGTGATTCTACATTTTTTTAAACATAGAAACAAAACATCAGCATACTATGTTTTAAAAATATACATTTGACAGTTATAGAGGTGTCAAATAATTAATTTTGAAAAATGGCAAGAATGGTTTTGTCGCTAGATTTAAAAGACTGCGATAATTGCACTGGTTTATATTAGTTATATTTACTACATATTTAAATTTCCCGACGTACAACACGCGTGAGCGCATGCGTAGATTGCATAAGGGTACAGAGAAAGATGGTAGATATGATTTATTGGTATTAGGAAGAGAAGGAACAAGAATAGTTTGTCTGTGATATCTTTACAACACACTTTACAATCTGTTGTCATATCCATGTAAATGTGTATGATCTAAGAGATCAATAGCTAAACTCTACCAAATAGCACATCGGAAATGAACAAATCAAATGGAAATCGGACCCAAGCTTGATTCCACAATTTATTTCTGAGACTTGCTGCATGAAACAGTTTTAACTATTAGCTCTAAGTTAGATTATCTAAATTAGGGATACAATACCGCAGCAATATAATTCTTTAAAAGTTATTCCTCAGAAGAGTTTTATTAAAAATAATGGCTTTTGAGCTCGAATTAGATGTCAAATTAATTTTTATTAAACTGCTGCATTGTTTGCACCATGATGCATGGAAACTAAACTCCACCCCTTTTGTATGGTGTTGTCACTTCCTAATATTTACATTGTTGACCGGGGTGCACAAAAATGTTGATCGCTAGATGGCAACAGGATCGCTAAGGTACCTCAAATTTGACAGCCACGTCAAACTTTATGACAATAATTCGATTGTGCAAAATACCGCTTAAAAGTAGAAAAACGAAGCAATGTTTAAATTAAGTTAAATTTCTTCATAACTTCTGTATTTGATTGTGTTGTCTATTTAATAAATCTATGTTGAACCGTCGTGTATCAATTACTAAAATTTAATTATTTATTTTTAATTGCGAAATAACTATTTTAAGTAATAAGTGATTCAAATTTTACGAGTTAGATTATCAAAGAATAATGAACAAGTACATAACATTTTCACAAACTAATTAAACAATACACCCTAGTACAAGTTTGTAATTTAAGTAGCTGAACTTGATATATAAAACTCGGTACAAATTGAATATATTTATTGATTAACAGTTAAACTTCTGCTGCAAATTGACTTGTAATTATTTAAACCTGGCATTCACCTGTACAGACTAATATATTCAGGAGGCACTGAAGAGGAGGCAAGACACGAAAATGGAGTAGCATTTATGCTACGACCAGAAGCAAAGAATACACTTATAGAGTGGACGGGCATATCAGACAGAATTATAACAGCCAGATTTAAAGCAAGTTATTACAATATAACTATAGCAAATGCATATGCACCGACCAGAGAGAGAAAGAAGAAACACTAAAAGAAGAATTTCATGAACAACTACAAAAAACTTTTGATGATATAAAGAAACAACATAAAAGTGATATAAAAATATTTTCCTAGACATTTTTTGAATCGAACATAAAGCTAAGTATGTTACTCGTACATAATCAGACTTAATTAACTCGTCTTTATTATTGGCCTCGCGCGCAAGCGCGCTCTGCCAATAAACTCGACTCGTCCAATAAAGTCTTAGATTATGTACTTGTTACATAAATAGCTATAATGGGAGATATGAACGCAAAAATTGGAAGTGAGAACAAGGGAAGAGAAGACACAATGGGAAAAGAAGGAGTAGGCGTTACCAACGAAAATGGATAATTATTCGTAAAATTCTGTGCAGGAAATAACCTAATAATAGGAGGTAGCCTTTTCAAACATAAAATCCTACACAAGGTAACCTAGACCTCACCCGGAGCACGGCATACACAAGACGGTATGGCAGCGCGCATGCTAGGTCAGTAAGTGACGTCACTCGCATGACAACGGCGCGAAAATCCATTGAAATATATGCGTAAACAAAGCATTTTAAAAAATTCACTGATACACCAGGTATTCTGTATTTTATTCTGCTGCTATAAAACTATCAGAGTATCAAAAAATAGTTTAACCACGGTACACACAAGTACGCATATGCCGTAGTTTTAACCATAAAGAAGTATACATTTATTGGAAATAATCTATGTACATAATATACTACCAGTTATCATAAATTGGCATTGCTAATGCGAAAAGGAAACCGTAACAAGTACACATGTACAAACAGCTTACAGTAAAACAAGAGATTAAGTACTGTATAATCATGTAATGTTGGTAAACTTTGATTTTTTTATTTAGACAAATAACATTGCGTATGAGAAAAGTAAAACTTAAGAAGCACACATGCATGTAAATGAAAGCACTACAAACTGCTTTCGTTAAAATAGGAGATTATTAATTGAAAAATTGATGACAACTCGAAGAAAATTAAATATAACTGAAAATACAGTATCATTTTTTTATGTTAGTAAATTTTGAAATCTTTTTCTCTAATTTTCTCTGGCAGTTTTTAAAACTTATCTGCCGGTTAGTATCTCGCAGCCGGATGTAGGTGCGAGTTCTGCTAAGTAACAAAAGTACTTCAAATGGTACCTTGGACGTTCCTATTTTGGACGCCGTTCTTTCTGCAAGAGTTTGGAAAATATTTGTTTCATGTGATAAAGATTTCCCATGCATTGCAAAAAATGCGGACTTCAGAACTAAAGCTGCATTGAATAATTCATCACAGGGTTGTAACAATGATCCTCTGGAGATAAAATCAATCCAGTCCAAAATTGTTTCTGAATGTTTTCCCATTATGTACCACTTCAGTCTGTACTGGACGTCGAGTGGAGAAGGATGATCATTGGTAGCACCCATGCCCCGTATATAAGAAAAAAAAATTTCCAAGACGTCTTGGTTTACCCTAGCTGTTAGGATGTATTCGACTTTATATGCAGTTTTTAGATAATCATGCATCTCTATCAAAGACCTGTTCGACAGTAATATTCCTTTTTGAAATGGAATAAGGTTCTTGTGGTTACCCACTCTCATTTTATTAATAAGAGCACTCATCCTTTGCAATAAATTTGTTTGATATTCAATGTCAGTTCCAAACGCATTTCTGGACGGACAGTTTCCTAAAATTTTTGAATTTGAATTCATTAAATCAAACCAGTCATTAAAAAGTTGCACAGTTTCACCAGCCTGCTGCCAAGAAGAGTTTTTCGGCATAAGACCCCTTTCACCACAATAATGCAAAGCCTTTGCTACAGAATTGGACAATAATTGTGCAGCAGGACGGACACGTTGACGCATTGCTCCTTTTACTTCAAGGTGACTTTGAGTTAATTTGGAAATCAATGTTAACTCAGACGTGGATATATGTAAGAGGCTTTGAAAATAATCAACATTAATAATATGACCTTCTATGTTAAAACCAGGGTCTATCAAGTGATTTCTACTGAGCTTCAGGAGATGCGGCACATCAGCATAAACAAAAATCTTCAATTCACTGTTGATAGGATGATTGAAAAAGCAATTTTTATTGTGACCAACATTTAAATCGGTCCACAATTTTGTATTAGTAGTAATTTCCGCAACTAGCAACTGCACAGTTCGACATTATTATGCAATGTTACGATGAACTGTTGTTGCAGTGGTTATTAATGTTATTATTGTAATTTTATGATAAATTCAATTAATAATTGAACTCACACAATACCTAACACGGGCACGGAATGTATGGGAGTGAATCCCCTTCCACATTTCTGTCATGCGAGTGACGTAATGCGCACTAGCGGACCAATTTTAGACGGTAAGTTGCTATACCGTCTTGTGTATGCCGTGACCCGGAGGTAAAATACAGAACCAAATAGACCACGTAGCAATAGAATGGGGACAACAGATCATACTCTACTTAGGGCTAAAATAAGAATAAAACTAGCAATACAAAGAAAAATTAGGAAGAAAATGGGAGAAACAGAAAAATAAAGGAAATGCAGGGGTAGAAGAAATATGGAATAAGTGTAAAACAACTCTTAAGGACACGGCAAAGAGGGTACTAGGATACAAAAAAGCAAAACAAAAGGTATGGCTGTCATAACAGACATCGGAGAGAATAGAAGTAAGATTAAACAGCAAATATTGACAAGCAAAAATGAAAATGAAAAAGAAATACAGGAAAAGCTGTATAAAGAAAAAGATAAACAGGTGAAAACAGGTCTAGAAATGATAAGAGATAACACAGAAAAGAAACATTGAGAAGAGCAGAAGAAGCAGCACAAAAGAATGACATGAAAACGCTATACGACATAACAAAAGAGATAACAAGAAAGAAAACAATAAACGAGACAAGGTTGAAAGATAAACATGGAAAACCCCTTAAAACAAACATGGAAACCGAACAGAGATGGATCGAACATTTCGAAGAAATTTATAAGAAAACAACAATACAAGAAGAAATAGTGGAAGAAGTGGAGCAAATAGGAGACGAAATGAAAATAAATGAAGAAGCGATCACCAGAGAAGAAATAAAAAATGCCATAAAAATGCTAAAAACCCATAAAGCAGCCGGTATGGATGACATCCCAGCAGAGCTAATTAGAGAAGGCGACGAAACAACGGAAGAAATGATGCATAACTTACTAAATAGCATATGGAAAGAAGAAAAAATCCCAAGAGAATGGAACGAAGGAATAATAATAAGATTACCAAAAAGAGGAGATAAAACAGAATGCTCGAACTGGAGAGGAATAACACTGCTATGCACAACAAGCAAAATACTAACAATAATACTACTAAATCGAATTAAAGACGGAATAGAAAAGGTACTAAGAAACAACCAGGCAAGATTCAGACAGAGGCGATCATGCATAGATAATATATTTATATTGCGCAAATGAATGGCAAAAGGAACTCCAAATAACCTTCATAGATTTCGAAAAAGCATTTGATAGAATAAACAGGGACAAAATGTGGACAATCTTAAAAGCATATGGAATGCCAAAGAAGCTCATAAACATGATCAAACTTCTATATACGAATTACACCGCTAGAATTGATATAAACAATAAACTAACAAGAAATATACAGATCGAAAGCGGGGTGAGACAGGGATGTGTTCTGTCACCCATACTATTTTTGGTTGTAATAGACTGGGTTATGAGAAAAACGCAAGACAAGAAGTCAGGAATTAGGTGGAGGTTCAGCAAAACACTGGAAGACATAGAATTTGCAGATGATGCCTGCCTTTTGATAGAAAGCATAATACAAATGAGAAAAAAAGCTAGACAAACTAAAGCAAGAAGCAGAAAAAGTGGGACTGAAGATAAATAAGAATAAGACCAAAATTATGAAAATAAAAAAGGGCAAGAAGAGAATAGGGACAGAGAATAACCAACCCGACAGGGAGCAGATAGAGAAGGTAGAGAGATTTAGATACTTGGGAAGCATTATAGACGAAGGAGGAACAAGCGAAGTGGACATAAAATCAAGAATACGCAAAGGTCAAGGGACCTTTAACGCACTCAAGAAAATTTGGCAATCAAGAGAAATACATATGAAAACAAAAATTAGAATGTTCAACACAAATGTTAAAACGATATTGTTATACGGCTCAGAATCGTGGACTATAAATGAAATGCACATAAAAAGATTACAGACATTCATGAACAAATGCCTTAGACGAATCCTGGGAATATACTGGCCGGAAACAATTAGAAATGAAGAATTATGAGAAAGAACACAACAAGAATCGATAAGGACAACAATAAAAATAAGAAAATGGAAATGGATTGGGCATACGTTAAGAAATCCGAATACTGATATAACAAAACAAGCTTTGGAACCCAATATAAGAGGTAAAAGAAAGAGAGGAAGACCAAAAGCCACATGGAGAAAGAAGACGCAAAAGGAAATTACCGAGAAAGGACTTCAATGGAATGAAATAAAAAAGATGGCAAAGGACAAGACCGAATGGAGGACATTATGTGAAGTGTTGTGTGCGTAGTGAACCAGTGAAGGTTAGAAAGTGTTAACTCAACAAAACAGCAAAAGAAACAGAACAGTGTGACAGCTAGAGTGAACATGGTACAGAGCTGGCAACTCTGTTACCATATAGGCGGAATAGCCAAGAAATGCCGAAGAATCGTTGAATGACACGACGCCTTATACTTCCGAAGGAGCGATGATGATGATGATAATATGATGCCATTGTCGGTTTTTTATTTTTTACATTTTCTGGAAAAGAATTGATTGAAAAATAAAAAATTCTTAAAAATGATAATGTCTTCTAAAAATATTCTTTGACTGTATATTCCACTGTCTTCATGAACGAGAAAACTAGGTAAAGGTTTGTAATTTAGAAAAGTAGAATTTAGAATTCGTATAGCTAGCTTCATATTTAGGGTTGTCACTAAAAAAGGGGCTCAGAAACTGCATACATGCGAAGTTAAAACATTTGTTTGATTTCAATGATAACCCAACAGACAGCATGGCAATGACACTGAGTTGCTTACTGCACATGTAATCTTAGTGGACACCCTCTACAGTTTTACGTTTGTATAAATATAATATGATTCCTTTTATATTATGCAAACATACTCTATATTATTTTGAATTTAAGTGAAGAGCATGTTAATGATTATTTGAATTTAAAACATGACTCAGTGCATGAGTCTACGACGAAACTATGGTGTTGCTGCACTGTCTTCTAATCTAGGTACATCTTTGTATTTTGTGTAATAAAAGACAAATATTATTTTACGTAAAAATATATTTACTTACTTTTGGAACACATAAGTTTTGCTTATTTCCGCATAATAAATATTGCTTTATTATAATATATTACTAATACCACAACTAAACTAAATATCTTAACTCGCTAACTAAGTTAATTCAGAAAATTAAATGATACTTTTATTAGTTGAATATTAACCATTAGACCGCAATAATTAAAGGCGCGAAAATTAAATTTGATGTTTTAAGGTACTCGAGCGACGCTGCTGCCATCTAGCGGCCAACATTTCGTTACGCCATATCAAACTCAAGTGACAACACCATACAAAGGGGGTGGAGTTTTGTTTCCATGCATCTTGGTTTGCACTAATAAAAAACAGGCTCATGTTTAATAAGCAATCAATACGTGACAAGCGTTGTAATGTATGTAAGATATAAGTTAACAGTGGACCAAGATGGTTGTAAGAGTAGTGTAATAAATACTTAATAAATGCACCTACTTGAACTAGCAACTTGTATTATTGTAGTGTAATAGAGTATGCTAGAAATACAACATGGCGCAGTCGATATAAATGTAACCTAGACAGAAGTTTGAAAGGATGTAACGTCGAGGGAAAATCCTACAGGGGCGCCGATCAAGCCAGAGCGCTCTACTGAAGGCGGGGAAAGGAAATGGATTAATTCGCAAAGGAAAATCTAGCAGAGCAACAGTCGAGACTTCTTGAAAAACACGTTCCCCAACTGAACCTTGAAATTTAACAAAAATAATTTAATAGTTCTGGGAAATTCAATCCGAATTGCTCCAAAATCTTTTAAGTCGGCAAGCTTAACTCACAAGAACGTACAGCAATACAATAAATAAATTACAAGAGATTCTAAATAGTGCAAGTTCCTAAAATTATGTAACTAAACTACAAAATAATTGCTCAGCTAAGATATGTGAATACAAAATCTGTTTATAAACATCCTGACCCTCACACTCGAGACCGCGAAGAACTGACCTAATATTGCGTAATCCTACTACAACAAATAAACGGAAACGCAAATTCAATAATTAACTAACTAAAATAATTTAAATTCAATTGCTAGAATATTCAAAAACAAAAGCCGTCTGGGGCGGTCCTCACAGTATGATTAATTTTTGAGACTATTTATTAATAACTTGGCAGAATTGACAGCACCCTCGAGAAAGTTGCTAAAAGATAAGGTATATTTTCAATGGCTTCCACACCGTTCAAAAGCATGGGGAGAAATAAAAAATAAAATAATAAAGGCCCCAGTTTTGGCCAATGTAAACAATAAAGAAGAAATGACCATAATCATCGCAAAATGGCATTGGATGTTGTTTGATGCAAAATAATAGGCCCGTAGCATATGCATCATGTAGTCTCAGCGAAGCAGAGAAAAACTGTGCTCAAATTGAGAAAGAATTTTTAAACATCATATATGCAACAACAAAATTCCATAACTACATTTATGGTCGTAAAGTTAAAATAATAACGGTCCATAAACCTTTAGCAAGTTTGACGAATAAAAAAATATGCGATATTGCCTCATCAAGGTTAAAAAGAATGAGAATAAAATTACAAAAATATGAAACTAACATCTCTTACCTACCAGGAAAATATATGCATATAGCAGATTTGTTGTCTAGAGCTTATTTAAAAACCGAAAACCACACTGATGACAAGTGGGTAACTGAAGTAGTACACTCACTCAGCACCAGTCTAAATATTTCGGATAAAAAAAAGTTACAGTTTCAGCTGGCAACTAAAAATGATTCAATTCTAAAACAAGTATCACAATATTATTACCATGGTTGGCCAACAAAAGATAAAATTGATGAAAATTTAAAAGTATATTTTAAATTGCGAAATGAGATCACGTGTGAAGATGGGTTGGTTTTTCTAAATTATAGATTAGTTGTACCAAGCTCTCTAAGGCAATACATACTTAGGTTATTACATGAATCACATCTAGGAATTGTGAAAACAAAATCCAGAGCAAGGCAAACTGTGTATTGGCCAGGATTGATGACGGAGATTGAAAATTTAATCGGTAGTTGTACAATTTGTGAAAGGTATCAAAACCTTAACAGCAAAGAACCTTTAATAACCCACGACATACCCGATATTCCGTTTAACAAAATTGCATGTGACATCATGGAATGTTTTGGTAAAGATTATCTTATTATACAAGACTACTTTACAAAATAGTTGGAGATCATACCACTTATTAGAAAAAATTCAGAGGAAATAATAAATAAACTTAAAGCTGTATTTGCCACTCACGGTATCCCAAAACAAGTTATCAGTGATAACATGCCATTCAACTCATACCAGTGTAAGGAATTTGCCACAAAATGGAACTTTGAATTTGTAACCAGTTCTCCGAGATATCCCCGCAGTAATGGGCAAGCAGAAAGAGCAGTAGGAATAGCAAAAAGACTCTTGAAAAAGAGCAAAGATGATAACATAGATCCTGAATTGATGCTATTAGAATTTAGGAATACTCCAATAACAGGTTTAAATTTATCACCAACACAGATATTATTCAGTAGACGGACTAGAACAAAAATCCCAATGCACTCCAATCTCTTAAAACCTAAGATTGAAATAGAAGCGCATAAAAGGATTGAGGCAAGACAAGAAAATTACAAGTACTACCATGATCGTAATGTAAAAGTCAGACCTGAATTGAATGAGGGTGATGATATTGTAATTTATAAAAATGGAATTTGGAAACCAGCGAAAATTATTAAAAAGGATAATAATCCAAGGTCGTATATTATACAAAATCAAGAAGGGAAATAATTAAGAAGAAACTCAGTACACCTTAGAAAATCTAACAACAAATTCAAAATCTCTAAAGAACCACTAGAAATGGGCAGTGATAGTAATGCCGAAAATCCAGCCACCACTAATAACACCACGGTGAATAAAAATAATGTAGAACAGGGTAAGGACAAATCTAACTTGAGCAATATTATTGATGATGATAAGTGTATCCCTGGGTGTAGTAACAGTCCTCGTAAAGGTATTGCTACTCGCAGTGGAAGAACTATTAAACTTCCAATAAAGTTAAGGGATTATCATATTTAGCTTAAGAAGGGAGATGTAATGTATGTTATATAAGTTGGCAACACTGACAGTGAAGCTGACAGTGGATTAAGATGGCTGTAAGAGCTCCGTAATAATTAATTAATAAATGCACATACTTGAACTAGCTACTTGTATTATTATAGTGTAATAGAGTATGCTAGAAATACAACAATCATGGTTGCCTTTCCGAAAATTTTTTGTCTGCGTCGACAGGCAGCATTGCATTCGCATAGGATGTGTTCTGCCGTTTCCGCTGCCTCGTTGCATAAGCGGCAGATTTGGTCCTCAGCTTTACCAATCTTAAAAAGATGGTATTTTAGTGTTGTGTGGCCTGTTAATAGGCCAGTGATGGTTTTCAATTCCATCTTGTTGAGGGACAAAGCAAGTTTTGCTTTATTTTGCGAAACAGTGATGAACTGTTTTGCCTGACGTTGTCCTGGAATATTCTGCCAGTATGAGGATTTCTGTTGTTCCTCCCATAGTTTGACCGCCTGTTTTATGTGGCTTTTCTGTATTCCACAGCAAGGCTCAGGTCCAGTGAATGGCGTCGATGCTCCTCGTTTTGTGAGTTCGTCGGCCTTTTCGTTGCCTGGTACGCCCTCATGCCCTGGCACCCACCACAAGGTAACGTGGTTTCTGTTTGCCAGTCGTTTGAGGTTGTTCAGGCACTCCAAGACTAGTTTCGACTCACAAATGGGGGCCTTTAAAGCCTTTATTGCTGCCTGGCTGTCTGAGAGGATGTCAATTGTTGCACCTTTATATCCCTTCCTTAGGTTTATCATTGTGCAAAGGTTTATGGCATAAACCTCAGCTTGGAAGATGGTAGTTACGGCACCGAGGGGTTCGGAAATGCGGCAACCAGGTCCGTAGACCCCCGCTCCAGTTCCTCCTCCTTCCATCTTCGAACCATCTGTATACCACTGGAGGGATCCTTTCTTAAAGAAAGGTCCTCCCGAGGACCACACTTCCCGGTCTGTGATGGTCACTCTAAAAGGTTGGTCGAAGTTGTATTTTATTGGCATAAAATCCGATACGGTGTAGGCCGTTCGCTCTAGGTGAGCGAGACTTAGAATACCTAAGTGCCCTGTCAGTTCTCCTGATCTGAATTTATTTGTCCTTGCAAGTGTGAGCGCATGTAGCATTGCCTCCTTTTTCACCTGACGGTGTAGGGGCATTAGTCCTAACATGGTGTCTATTGCTGCAGTTGGACAGGTGCTCATTGCACCTGTTATACTCAGACAGGCGAGACGTTGTATCTTCTCTAGCTGTAACTGAGTGGTGATCTGTTTTATTTTTGGCCACCATACGACTGCTGCGTAGATGACCATGGGTCTTATTATAGCCACATATGACCAATAGATCATTGCTGGTTTTAGCCCCTAGTTTCTTCCTACCAGCCTACTGCAAGCTAGGGATGCTAGAACTGCCTTCTTCTGCAGTTTATCCATGTGTGAGTTCCACGTCAACTTCTGGTCTAACGTGACTCCTAACAATTTGGCTTCATTACTGAAGTCTATAACCGCCCCTTCTAGCATGGGAGCTTTTAGGTTCAGCTTCCTACGTCTAGTAATGGGACGATTACCGTTTTCATTGGGTTTATGCTTAAGCCTTGATCTCGACGAAAAAAAGATGCGGGAAACAACCGAGGACGGTACTTCTTTGTTTTTTCTATTAATTTTTGCGAAGACTGGTGAAGTAGGATGTCCACTGGAACGGCTTCCATGAACGATTTTGCAGATTCCATTGACGCCTTATGCCACTGGATTTGTACATGTGCTTTACAATGATCGTGCATGTCCTTGTACAAGGACATACCTGGATCTATTTGTTCTGTTAACTTTTTCGAATTTCTGAAACTTGTCAAATTGTTTTACATTTTACAATTATTTTAATTTTATGAAAATGCTAGACTTCTTTATTTCAATATTGTGCTATAAAAGTTACAGACGTTAAATAAATAAAAGCAGGTATATTTTCGTTATTGATGCGTCGTGAAATGAGAGTGATTATTCTGGAAAACTCCTTGTTGCCACGAGCTATCTATACGTCCATCTGTGAGAAGTCATAAGAACTACAACCTGCACATGTATAATACACGTATGTCGACATACCAACAAGCAACATATCAATCAATTTTTCAGAAATTTATTGTTTATATTTTTTCTATTTTATTTTAAATTTGTTTTGCTTTGGAAGTGGGCTGCCTCCCCCTTCTGCCCCCCTCCTGGAAACACCCTTGGTACAATATACTACCGTACAGTATACTATAGTAGATTTAGCAAATTATATTTGTTTTTGTTTTTGGTATGTAACTTAAATTAATAAAGAAAGGGAACCTGTGCTATGGTTAGGGCATATTAATTTCTCAGATACCACTTTTCATACGGTAGAATTTTATTTTGACATTACAATGCAGACATGATTGTCAGTTCATGAAATATAAGTTGAAGCGTTTCTCAACCACAGTAAACATTTTTTGATATGTTTATTAATAACACAACAGAGATAAGACCATATTTATTCTTGATGCCTTTTCGCACTATTCTGCCATACAGTGTGCACTGAGAAAGACAATAATAGAATTGTTACAATGGAAACAACTGAAGACTAGAAATGAGTAAACAAGAGCAGGAGATACTTTACGCTTCAAAATTCAAACTTGTGTTATTTTTACACATGTAACCTAAATTACATTTTGTTTATATCTCATCTATATACCGATGTTATGATTGACAAGAGCCAAATAACACTTTAGACTTGTATATTTATCAAAATTTTAATAATAAGATTAAGTACTGTATTTCGAATAAATAGGCGTTGAAACCAAAATTTTGAAAAATATAGTCTTAATTAGAAAAAATGTTTTGATTTTAATTAAAGGGCTCGCTGTTTTGTTACTATCGATCGCCATCTATTTACATACAGACCGCACCAGCTAGGTTGTCCTCCCTTAAAAGTGGTTGTAGCAGCCCGACATACACATAGCATGCTATTACTTCATAAGTTCGAGAGGAACTGTAATTCTGGGTAAATTTACGCAATATTATTTTTTACAAGGACATGGATTTGTTTGGAGGTAATTCATTCGTTATGTGCATATTATCAGAAAATCTCGGATCTCCATCTTCACTCTCCTGTAGTTTTCTAACCTGCTCAATTGCTTGGTTGTTGTGGGACTCAAGTAGATGTTCCCACATGTGAATGTGCTTCAATTAACTTCCATATATTAAATGTACTGCCGGAGTTTAGCATACAATTTCTTCAGTTGTACCCCAAAGAAAAAATTCTAATGAAATGATATCGCAATTTCTTGGTGGCCATGGATGCATAGCTCTTCTCCAACCTAATTTGTTCAAAATACATAATTTAAGAAATTCCTAATAACCCAACTGCAGCGAGCAGTGTGTCCATCATGTTGGTACCAAAGTTTTTGTCTAATATTGCATTTTACATCTTCTAACAAATACTAAAATATTTTGTAGGGAATTCAGGCAACGTTGCCCAGTTTTCATAAATGTGTGGTCCAATAATCTGGTTAACTACTGTACAAATTGTAATATTATTTGGGGGTAATTTTCGTGCAGTTTGGGTCACAAAGTAACGTGATCGGGATAACATTTGCTTTCAAAATTCGTCTAATTAAAGTTCTGCTAATCCTACTTACATGAGGATTCTCATTTACTACCTCTAGCACTGCTAGTTCATTTTTCATGTTCGTAATCGTTCTGGGTCTTTATTTTCTGGAATAATAAATATACCTTGGCTTCTTAAAGAAGTTTCGAGAAGTTTAAACATTTTTTCGGAGGGCGTGCTTTAATGGGAGGCAAAATACTACTTTTTAGCCCATATTTAAATTTTATGACTTTCAAAATGGCGGATAGGCGCCAGCTTGAACTTTTTCTTTAAATGGCAATGAGAGTCGAGTGACATCTCATTTGAAAGACATTTTCTGCGTCTGATCGTTGAGTTTCATACAAAAATATTCATCCAGAAAAAATGACAGATGTTTGAAAATAACAAGTTTATGAAAAAAACTAAGAATTAAAGCAAAAAAGGTATGCTTTCAAAATGATCACCATTGAAGAATGAAGAAGAAGAAGAAGATTCTAAAAAACAACAAATCTTATTTTATACAACAAAAACTGAATAGTAATACTACTTTAATAAATGTGCAAAGTGTGCTCCTTGAACTTCATGGCAATAGAAAAACCTTTTTAATATCTCTTCCCGTACTTTCTGGAAAGTTTCAACTCCGATATTTGCACAAATTCAAAAGGGAATCGGGTTCTGTTCCAAAAACTTTCGATTTAAGATACCCCCACAAAAAAGTTCAACGGAGTCAGGTCAGGGGATTGCGGAGACCATTCTGTTGGACCACGACGACCAATCCATCGTCGAGGATACGTTGCATTGAGATAATTGCGAACTTGTCTGTTAAAATGCGGAGGAGCGCCACCTTGTTGGAATGTGATATCCATGTCAAAGTTGTTTGAATTATTTTCAGCAATCTCAACTATTAACGGATGGATGAGTTTTTCCAGCATGTTCAGGTACAATTTCCCAGAAACGTTTCTGTCGATAAATAACCCATTTAAAAAAATATGCATTAGTCACTAAAACAGATATTGCGAAGATAGGATGGGTTTCTTGCAATGGTTTGGGTCATGACCTCACAAAATTCAATGCTTCTATCCGGATCATCTTCAATCAACTGGTGTAAAATCTTCATTTTGTGTGGATGGAATTTATGCAGTTTTAAAAACTTTTTGACAGTGGTCGCCGATACATCACATATCGCAGCTACATGTGAAGTTGATTGCTGAGAATGTACTACCATTTCACCGACTATCTGAATTTGTTTTCTTCTGAAATTGCGGGTCGTCCAGGGCTTTTCCTGTTTTGCACACATCCAGTGTTAATAAATTTTTGAACAAGTTCTCTTAAAGTACGTCCTCGAAATAGGACGATCGGGAAAACGTTCATTAAATATTCTTTCGGCTTCGTGAAAGTTTCGATTGGCTTCAGCAAAAATGAAAACTGCGTCAGTTTTTTTCCTGCAAAGTTCGAACATTCGCCATAATTATTGTTAGTATCACCGGTTTTAACACTCAATATTCAAACGTGAGCAAACACAATATCTGAATTAAAGTGACAGAACAGAAGGATTAATTATTTCAATTGTTTTACTTCTGTTGTATCGCCTTCTACATTTTTTAGCGTTTTGCTTAATATCAAAAACAGATAATTTAGAAGTTTTTTAGAAAATTTTCCGAAAATATAGAATTATACTCTACTCAAAGAGACCTTTCAAATGAGGTGTTACTCGACCCCCATTGCAATTTAAAAAGATATTTAAATATGGGCTAAAAAGAAGTATTTAGCCGCTCATTAACGCACACAAAATTTTGTGAAGAAATATCAAGTCGTTCAAAAGTTAGTAGTAGGGGGGAGGACATTTTACGTATATCACGTATATGTAATAATTGCGCTTGAAATGTTAATTAAAGTAGTAGCCATTAATATATTAATGAAAAGCAACTAGTATACAAAGTGACTACTCATTCATGTTGATATGAAACAGTTCTCTATTCAATTGATTTTAAAATGAAATTGTAATTACCAACATTTACAATGTCAATCAACCGCCTTAAATGAATTTCAAACAGAATGTTGACTGTTTGAAATCCATCTGTTAAATTAACTGATTTTACAACAATTCAGTGAATTTTTCTATTTTATCTTCTAGAATTATATTTTTCTGTAAAAAATCGCGACTCCTGATGCGCCTA
>JABXWE010025116.1:0-24654 GCA_014611495.1 Limonius californicus
ATTGGAATATTAGATCATTAATTTCCACTTAGTAATAGATTTGAAATAAGAGAGAAGGGTAATTTGATAAGGATTTGATGATTCTCAAATTTTACATATTTTTGGGAAAATAATATCCGTTTGAAATGTTAATGCTGTTATCTCCATAAAAATCATAGCTTAATAATTTTCAATAATAAACACTAGATTACTATTTACTACACTAGTAATTTTTACTTAATAATGCATTTTCAATAGTAGAGACGACTAAATTGATATTGATCTGTTGGATTTCATATTTTGCCTATTTTTGGAACAGTAACATCCGCTTCAAACGTTAATGTTGCTATCTATTAGAACAACAGCTTAATATTACCTATCAATAAACAATAGAATATTAGACCATTAATGTCCACCTACTGAGAGATTTGAAATGAAATAGAAGGGTAACTTGATAAGGATGCGATTATTTTCAAAACTGCTTATTTTTGGAACAATAACATCCGTTGTAAATTTTGGTAGTGTTATCTAGATAAGATAACAACTAAATAATACTTAATAATTTTGAACAGTAACATTATTGTCAAACAATAACGTTGTTATCCATACAAGAACAATAGCCTATGCAATGGTTTATAGATTATTAGAGCACATATTTTCATCTTTGTTTAAGTTTCAATTGAAAGAGAAGGGATGATTAATAAGGGTTTAATGATGAACTGTTGATTTTCAAATGTTGTCTACTTTTGGAACAGCAATATCCGTCTCAAGCAATACTGTTGTTATTTATACAAGAACAATATGTACATCCTAGATTATTAGATCATTTTCATCTTGCGATAGGTTTCAATTGAGAGAGAAGGGTTGATTAATAAGGGTTTAATGATGAACTGTTGATTTTCAAGCGTTGCCTACTTTTGAATATAAGAAAAATAGCCAGATATGTACTTTCTAGATCACTTTCATCTTGTGATAGGTTTCGATTGAGAGAGAAGGATCTCTTGGTAAGAACTTGATGATAATCTGTTGATTTTCAAGTGTTGTCTACTTTTGGAACAGCAATATCCGTCTCAAGCAATACCGTTGTTATCTATATAAGAACAATATGTACTTCTTAGAATAATAGATAATTTTCATTTTTGGATAGTTCTCAATTGATAGAGAAGGGTCGCTTGATAAGAATTTGAAGATAATCTGTTGATTATCAATTGTTGTCTACTTTTGAAACAGTAATATTCGTCTCAAATAATAACTTTCTTATCTATATGAGAAAAATAGCCTACAAAATATTTTCTATATTATTAGATCATTAATTTTCAACTTGCGATGTGTTTCAATTGAGAGAGAAGGGTCGCTTGATAAGAAATTCATGATAATCTGTTGATTTTCAAGCGTTGTCTACTTTTGAAACAGTAATATTCGTTTTAAACAAAAACGTTTTTATTAAATACCCTGATATGTACTTTCTAGATTATTAGACCATTTTCATGTGGTGATAGATTTCATATGATAGAGAAGGGTCACACTTAATAAGGATTTCATGATAATCTGTTGATTTTCAAGCGTTGTCTACTTTTGGAACAGTAATATTCACCTCAAATAATAATGCTGTTATTTATATAAGAACAATAGCATAACATGTACTTTCTAGATTATCAGATCACTTTTATCTTGCAATATGTTTTAACTGAGAGGCAAGGGTCGCTTGGTAAGAATTTGATGATAATCTGTTGATTTTCAAGTGTTGTCTATTTTTGAAACAGTAATATTCGTGTTAAACAATAACGTTGTTATATATATAGGAAAAATAGTCTGATATGTACTTTCTAGATTATTAGATCATTTTCATATGGTGATAGCTTTCAGTTGAGAGAGAAGGGTCATACTTAATAAGGATTTGATGATAATTTGTTGATTTTTAAGTGTTGTCTATTTTTGGAAAGTAATATTCGTGTTAAACAATAACATTGTTATCTATATAGGAAAAATAGTCTGATATGTACTTTCTAGATTATTAGACCATTTTCATATAGTGATAGATTTCATTTGAGAGAGAAGGGTCACACTTAATATGGATTTCATGATAATCTGTTGATTTTCTTGTGTTGTCTACTTTTGAAACAGTAATCTTCGTGGTAAACAATAACGTTGTTATCTATATGAGAAAAATAGCCTATAAAATATTTTCTAGGTTATTAGATCATTAATTGTCATCTTGTAATAGGTTTCAGTTGAGACAGAAGGGTCGCTTGATAATAATTTGATGACTATCTATTGATTTTCAAGTGTTGTCTACTTTTGAAACAGTAATATCCGTCTCAAACAATAACGTTGTTATCTATAGGAGAAAAATAGCCTACAAAATATTTTCTAGATTATTAGATCATTAATTGTCATTTTGTGATAGGTTTCAATCGAGAGAGAAGGGTCTGATAAGAATTTGATGATAATCTGTTGATTTTCAAGCATTGTCTACTTTTGAAAGAGTAATAGCCGTTTCAGGCAATACCGTTGTTATCTACATAAGAACAATATGTACTTTCTAGATTATTAGATCATTAATTTTCATCTTGCAATAGGTTTCAATTGAGAGAGAAGGGTCGCTTGATAAGAATTTCATGACAATCTGTTGATTTTCAAGCGTTGCCTATTTTTGAAACAGTACTAGCCGTTTTAGGCAATACCGTTGTTATCTATAGAAGAACAATATGTACTTTCTAGATTATTAGATTATTAGTATTCATCTTGTAGTAGGTTTCAAGTGAGAGAGAAGAGTCGCTTGATAAGAAGTTGATGATAATCTGTGGATTTTCAAGTGTTGTCTACTTTTGAAACAGTAATATCCGTCTCAAACAATATCGTTGTTATCTATATGAGAACAATAGCCTACGTAATATTTTATAGATTATTAGATTATTAATTTTCATCTTGCGATATGTTTCAAATAAGAAGTTGATGATAATCTGTGGATTTTCAAGTGTTGTCTACTTTTGAAACAGTAGTATCCGTCTCAAACAATAACGTTGCTATCTATATGAGAACAATAGCCTACAAAGTATTTTATAGATTATTACATCATTACTTTCATCTTGCAATAGGTTTCAAATGAGAGAGAAGGGTCGCTTGATAATAATTTGATGACAATCTGTTGAATATCAATCATTGTCTACTTTTGAAACAGTAATATTCGTCTCAAATAACAACTTTCTTCTCTATATAAGAAAAATAGCCAGATATGTACTTTCGAGATCACTTTCGTCTTGTGATAGGTTTCAATTAAGAGAAAAGGGTTGCTTGGCAAGAATTTAATGACAATCTGTTGATTTTCAAGTGTTGTCTACTTTTGAAGCAGTAATATTCGTCTTAAACAAAACGTTGTTATCTATATAGGAAAGATAGCCTGATATGTACTTTTTAGATTATTAGATCATTTTCATATGGTGATAGATTTCAGTTGAGAGAGAAGGGTCACACTTAATAAGGGTTTGATGATAAACTGTGGATTTTCAAGTGTTGTCTACTTTTGAAACGGTAATATCCGCCTCAAACAATAACGTTGATATCTATATAAGAACAACAGCCTAATAATACTAAGGTATTAATGAAAGCTAGATTATTAGATCGTTAACCTCCATCAAGTGATAGATATGAACTAAGACCGAAGGGAAATGTGATAAGGGTTTGATGTTATTCTGGCTGATTTGCAAATTTTAGCTATTATTAAAATGAATAGTATAATTATTAAATTTGAATGTTGTTATCAGCATAAAAAAAGCAGCTTAATAATATTTAACTAGATTATTAGATCATTCAGTTCCACTTAGTGACAATTTTTAAATAACAGAGAAGGTTAACTTGATAAGCATTTGATGATGCGAAATGGGTTACTAAGTAGTAATAGATTATTCTTTTTAGTTTTTAAGATCTGGTATAATTTAAAAGTGCCATTTTCTAATCATCCAATTTAAAATAATATATTGGTATTACACAAAGATAATTAGCAAACTATAAATAATGTAAAAGCAATCATTATATAAGAAAGGAATCACTTGATTAATTACTTTAAGTTTAAAAGAGATGCCTCAGATTTGCGTCAGAGTATCCCCATTCATGATGGATCCTGGTCAAAGCCTGCTAAAGATTTAATCTCTTACTATTTTAGTTTTGTGTTTTTTACAACACAACAAGCCACCCACATTATTAGTCTTATGAGTGGGATGAAGGATCTATTAGATTAATCCCTAAACCATGACCATGCTTTCTTCATGTCTTCTAAAATTCATATTTAGCGGAATTTTTTCCAACTCCAAAACAATTTGAATGATGATTCATAACTTCGCTAAATCTACCGTTTTCTTAATTATTACAGACTCTGGAAATTAAGTATGCAACGATTGATGCCGGAATTTCGACAAAAAATTTATAGAGAATTTGTTTTACGTCACCGAAACCAGTCCTTATTTGTGAAATTCAGAATCGTTGATATACAGGATGGTCTTAAAAACTGAAAGATTTCTATTTCCGCTTTGTAGATCTTCCCAAGCGCGGGCCTCAAGCGAGCATAGGAGGAAATGGAATACGTGGATTAACCTTTGATATTAACAAAAATTCTTGTTTGTGGCGAAATGTAGTAAAAACAAATAAGGATTAATTATTCATACTTATAATTCTTGTAAGGTTAGATTGTGGGCGGGAAGCTATGTAATAAAACAATTAAACGAATCAACTCAGATATAAATCTCGTCAAAAAATTCAAATTAGCGTTTTCAAGTGTATTCGAAAATAAACTAATAAATTAGGCACTCGAAACTGCTTTGATATTTCACATAAATATATTATGTTTTAATTTTTAAACGTATTGTTTGTTAGAACCTTTCAAGAACATGTTCTGTTTTTTGTAGTTCGGAACAAAATTTATTAGAAGAAAAACACAAAGCATGTTAAATAAAAAATAGGTTCGGCGTTTACTTCTCTCTCTTTAAGCAGAACAAAACGTTTTTCCCATAAAAATAGGTTTCATGGCTTTGCTAGTCTCTTGGCCTTCCAAAAGCGATTCCGACCTTTCCAAAGGGTCAAATTTGGTGCTACTGAGAAATAATAAATAAATATTTATTTATATGTTTAGCTTATGTGAAACGTGATACTTTGAGGGACTTCCTCACATACATGATACATTTTGTCTTCTATGCAAATTATAACTGCCTGTGCACTTTTAATAAAGTTATAATTTCGGATCTAATTAACCCAGAACGTTGATCAATCCCAACTTTCCCTTATACTTGATAGTATTGGGTGAATATAGTTTTATTTAGAAATTCACAGTTTGGGTAAAGTAAGTTGATATTTGACAAAATTCTAATAAAAAATTCCGTCAGTTAAAATGCCGCTATTGCAACATACACACTAAAAATTCCACTGTTAAAAACTTGGTTCTCTAGCACGTTAGCTGCCACATGATGCGTATATGATTCAGGATGGTATTTCTTGCTATGCCGCATGAATCGTATATGGTTGATGAGTAGATTTTCACTTGAGGCGACACAGATCACGGATGATGCATGCTACAGTAGTCTGCTTATGGATTGTACAAGAGCATGGCCTCCTGCACAAGATTGTATTCTTAGCCGATTGAAATACTGCTTTTAGAGTTGCATAACACCGAATTGATTTTATTACCTTTTTTTCTATTTGTTCCATTGGAACTGTATATTACATTATATTATATTATACGTCAATACATTTTCTATAAACTTTTTTTTATTTTTTATTGACATATAAAATAACAAAGTGATTATCATAAATAAAGAGACTAACCCATAATGAGAAAAAAGGCGTTTATTTATTTGATTTGAAATGGAAATGTAACTACAACATAAAAAACAAACTAAAGAACATTTTAGACTTTATGTATCTATGTAACTAACAGAACAATAAAACAGGTTATCATTATAGGTAACAAATGAAAATATGCATTAGATAGTACAATAATGCACAATTGTAAAGGACTTTACACAGTAGAATTGATCGCACTGAATACATCTCCAACGCATTTGAGTTGCTTCAGCATACTTCCAATTATGCTTTTCTGCCAATTTTTGTAATACGCTACACATCTTCTTCTTTCCTTAGAATCATGTTCTTCTAAAATATGTTTCTCCTTATCATTAGCTCGATTTGAAGGGTTACCTTTTTTCGAATCCGTAGTAATTCTTTTACTATCTCTTCCCTTAACTCCGTGTTGCTAATTTTCTTACCAGTAACGTCTTTGTATACTAGTTGGACATTTACAACAGCAGCACCCAAAAGAATCTCGACTGCTAGTTTGCGGTACCACTTGATACCCTTTCTCAAACAGCTTGCGTAGGCTTTGATTTGATCGGACAAATCAATAAAACTTTTACTTTTATTGTAGTCTGCAACTACTTCAGGTTTGGTTGCTTCTTTATTGTTTCTTGCCGAGACTGTACCATTCTATCTGTGTGTTTAGTAGACAACATCAACACTTCACCCTTCACCCTATCACCACCTGATAACAACGACTCCTCTTTTGCTTTCCTTACCAATCATTTCCCCTTTTCTTAACTTCTTCTCTACAATGTCCTTAGGAAGTCCCTTTCGACTTTTACTCGCATAATAAGTATCCACGTATACAGTACGAGCATAGTCAAGAAGATCACTCCAAAGTGCCATCACTATTGATGTCGGAACACTAGCAGAATTATCCTTTTTCTCTTTTCCACGATACACCTTGAAATCGTACGTGTAACCATCTTCAATACATAATTTGAACAGCTTTACGCCGAATTTATGACGCTTGTTTTTGATGTATTGCAAGAATGAAAGACGTCCTCGGAAAGGAACTAAAGTTTCATCGACGCGTATGTTATTGCCAGGTACAATTATTTTTTTAAAATTCACACGAATGTTATCAATGAGAGGTGTTAGCTTATATAAGCGATCTGAAATATTATCACTTTCGTTATTCGAAAAGTGCCAGTTACTAAGCAAAAGCTCGAAACGATTCCTTGACATCACTTTCTTCACTTCAGAATAAATAACATTATTAGACCAATAAGAGGATAACCTTCGCATTTTCTAAATACATATTCACTAAATTAAGAAATACCTTCTTGCATTTATAAATGATCATAAAATAAACCTGTAGAAACATGCAGCTGACATGTTCATATTCCTGCAAATGCACGAATCACGGATTCACCATGCGGCCTAGTTGCAAAGTTTTTCTTTACAGGCCACATGATGCATCCGTGATTCAAGACCGATATGGAAAAATTATAAACAATTTTCAGCAACAGATGACAAAACTGAATGTTTTACACCCTTAATAAACAAGTAAAACAGAAATAGTAGTGTGGCCCCGAAGAAAGTAATTATTTTTACACTGCGGCAGCTAACGTGCTAGAACATATCCCCTTAGTTAAAAATTCCACCAGCTATATTCCCGCTGGGCAAAATTCCGGTGTTGAAATTACCACCATAAAAATTCAACTTGCTGTTCCAGAAAAATCTCTCTACTTAAAAATCCCATCAGTTAGAATCCCGCCGGTTAAAATACCTTAGTATACAGCACTTACCAAAATTTGACTGCACTATTAAGTTTCTTCATGATATTGTCCAGAATATATATGAATAGGCTTGATTGCCAAACTAATGACTTTCTCTAATACATTCAATTTTAATACTCCGGATTCAATAACCATTTGTATCTGTTAAATCACTGCTGGTAGGTAGACTTCTTCAAACTTATTCTAATGATCACTTGTAGTAAACGAAATAAAATTCCCATTTAAAACTCCACGTGTTGAATACCATTTTAACTTTTAATGGACGGAATAATACCTGGCGGAATTTTTTTATGGCGGGATTTATAACAAGCGGTGTTTTTACTGGCGGAGTTTTTTATAGAGAGCTTTGTAACCTACGAGTTTTTTACTAATGGGATTGTGAACAGAAGGATATTATCCTCATGTGATCTTGTACTAAGCAAGAGTTCTGATGGGTTTTTTCTTACTGGCGGGAGTATTTTTTGCCACTCTTCCCTTTATATCAACACCAGAGAATCTACAAGTTGTAGTTATGTAATTTTAAGGAATCCATAAATGCTTCTTTCATTTTGTAATTCTACTGGAAGCCGAAGGTCTACTCCCACTTTCATGTAAGTTGTCACATAAGTACATGAGTGTTATCTTATTTTTTTAATAGCAAATTTGGTTAGCGACCTAAATGGAAATGTTCGAAGAGAGATTCCGTAGTACTTCGTTTTTTGAAAATTAATTCAAATCCTAATGTGTGTTAACTAATTTGTAAAACTGTCAGATTGAAAAAAGATCGTACAATCAAATTAAGAATTAAATATGGTCCTCATAACACGTGTTGGTGAACGTATGACTCAAAAAAGAACAATGTGGCCAGTATAATTCCATTGGGAATATGTTCGAATAAAAGTACAAATAAATCAAGCGTACTGCTTGAGGTTACCGTGGCTTACCATAGATAGAGCATGCCTTATTAATTAAAATGTTTTACATGGCAAACCTCAAGTAGGACTTCCACAAAAGGAATTGGGGGATATGTTAATTCCCTTATTTATTTTTATTACGAAACAATAATTAACGAAGAGTGGTTCTAAGAAAACACATAATTTAATCGATCACTAAATTGTATAACACTATTCTTTTAATTGTTATTCAGTTTTATAGTAATTTGATGGGTATAGAGATCATAAAATTGTCAACGTTATCGCGCCTGCATAACATATGAGTAAGAAATGTAGCTGGTGGCTTTGGCAATCGAAAGGTATGTCCTACTCGCACCCTTACGTGCGCGTGTTTAGGGACATGGTTGCCAAGTGTGACAATTTCTCCCCTACCTGGTGACTTTATAATATGGCTATTTAAATGCCTTCCGCAGCCCATTTTATTGCTATCACAAGTTTTATTTTCAAAATTTGGCTAACTTAACCGTAATTAAGTAGTTTTGAATCTATTGTTAGGCAACGGTTATATATTATTTAAATGTACGCTCCACAAATAAATATTTACTAAAATATACGTAGCTTCTGTCGGCTCAATAACAGCTGGGAAGCATAAAGGTTCGTAGGAAACGCCGGGCAGACAAGTGTTTCTTGGAATGTACAGGAATGAACAAGGGGTGGCAGAGTTTTAAGAAAAATCAGCAACGGCAGTCTACAAGAGGCAGTGTTGTTAGTAGTTAGGCGTAAGCTTGCATATCTTTGGCATAATAACTAGTTAATAGCGTTTGCGAACCTACTAACTGATTACAAGGCGATTAGCAGGGGTACGGTGCGATATTAGTGAATACGAATGAACAAAAACAGAGAAGAGTTGCGATCATGAACATTTGCTTAACTGTATTGTTACTGGTGTTGAGTCATGGGCGTCTCAGAATGATCGTTTCGTTTTTTGATATTCAAAATCAAAGCCATGCTGATTACTTTTTTCGATAAACAAGTTGTGATCTACAAAAAATGAAAGATAAACAGGATGGTGAGTTCCGAACCAAAAATTTTGTTACTTCTCGAAGGACCATTAATGTTGTACACTAAGCGAAATGCAACGAAATAATCAACAGAAAACATTTAATTTACTGAACCAATAATTTACAGTTCTTAATTCTTCTTCTTCGAGAGCTTTATTCCTTACGAGACGTAGCGATCTTTTGTCCTATGTCTGTGTTGTGCGTTTAAAGTGCCGTAGGCATAGAGGACCTACAGCTTAATTGCTTACTGATTACTGTATATTCTTAAAAACTATCTTATGGGGTAAGCATTTCCTACATTTCTACCGCCTCATAGTTGGGATTGCTCTAGTAGGGAGTGTGAGATTATTGTGGTGGTTTAACACAGTATATAGTGCATTCTACGTTGAAGTGATATAGAAAGTATTGTAGCGCATTTTTCGAGGCGACCGCAATTTATAGAATAGATTGCCTGCCCATTCTGCACTGATTGTGTCATTAAAGTCGTTTTTTATGAAGCACTGTCTTAGCACCAGCAGACTTTTTTCTTTCGCTTGGAGTCAAAATTATTCTAAAAGACAAACAGTTTCAGGACGTAGAAGATACTTAGGAAACTGTAACCGCCGAATAGAAAGCAGTTTCTTCAGACGCCTTCGATGACTGTTTTTCAAAACGCTTAGAACGTTGCAACAAGTTTATTAAGGTAAATGTCGAATACTTTAAATACATATTTTTCGTGTTAATTAAATTGTGTTCCTCTTTTATTAGGCAAATTAAATTGCCAAACTTTGAAACAAACCCCGTATGATATACAAAAGAAATCACTATGGTTACATTTCTGGATTATAGCACTGGTCTACGTATTGTTTTAAAGTTATTGGCGTTAATAATGGAAGACAATATAAGCCTTGGCTGCGCCAGAATTAATTTGTTCTGTATACACATTAATCGATTCAATAAATTCGATTACCCATTATTAAAAAAATATCGGATGTCAGATTAATCGATTAATATGCACAGCCCTATGCACGATTAATCTATTTTCTTGGGAATTTCTATTTGTGTAACAATCCAAACCATCGTTACTACACATGTTCATTATACGCTTTTTACTGTTAGTCTACAGCGAATTTGATTGATTTCAAAGTAAACTTTGGCGATGGTTTCTATTGTTGCTGAAATCCCATAATATTTTCGTATCACAATAAAAGAAGAGCATTTTATCCGTTGGTGGAAACAAATATAGATATGTTTTTTAACGGAACTTTGCGTAACGTATTAATTCAAGAGCGTTTGAACAAAATGAATTTTTTTAATACTTTGCAGATAGCAGTTTTTTTTTGTTTATCCTTAAGGCACTGCAGCCACGGAGGTTATTGTACCTTGTGTTAGGCTACGGTTTTTGCCTACTGTGAATATTACTTAAATGTACGCTCAACAAATAAATATTTACTAAAACATACATAACTTCTGTTGGCTGTATAACAGAAGAATTATAGAGGTTTGAAGGAAAGGCTGGGCAGACAAGTTTTTCTTGAGGAATGAGAAAACACAAGGGGAAGCGGAGTATTGCGATGGGTCAGCAACGGCAGTCTACAAGAGGCAGTGTTGTTGGTACCTAGCCATAAGCTTGCATATCTTTGTCGTAATAACTAATTAATAGTGTTTGCGAACCTATTGACTGATTGCGATGCGATTATCCTCTAAGCTGAAGCAAGGTGCGAATTTCAGTTAATATAAGCAGTGGCGTCACTGCGAGGTTATGGTTTATATCCCATGAAGTGTCATATGTGTTTACCCAAATGGTCGCGTATTATGTATTATCTACTTGTTATTATATGTGGTTTACAAGCATTGGATCCTATTATGGTTATACAAGATTGGTGTGTCTATGTAAGTAGCTGTTAGAAACAGTAGCGTCGTTAATATGGGTAGATAATGTATGTGGCATGATTAATTATTATTTACCTAGCAATAATTCGGGAGGTAGTTAGTCGGCAGAGGTAGCATCGAAAATGTGCCTACGTCGAATTATTATTATTATTATTATTATTATTATTATGATTGATTTTTACGTGGGGGGTGTGGACACTAATTATACTCTAACCTTCGCAGGCGGGGATGAGCCCCCCTCCCCACTACTCTGAATAGTAGAGAGACAGGTTGGACGTAGTCCAGTAGCCTGGATCCCTCTGAAGGATTGGTGCGCCAGAAGATATGCAAAAATGTAGTAATTACTCTACGATCACGAATGACTGCGGCCACAGCAGCTAGCCGGCAGATGCTCTTCCGCATCCTGTTGGAGTCCCAATCTAAGGGCAGGGGGGCTGAAGGCCCCCCGCCAGTGAGTTCTGATCGTATCCACTGTTTGTTTACCCAGAAACTGTATACATGAAATGCAGAAGCGCTACAACCGTATTTAAAATTAAAATTCATTAATTTTTATTCGCTCCTCGTAAGGTCTACCCTAACGCTTGACTGCTGGTACTGGGAATTGAACCCTAGACCTTCAGCGTAGAAGTCTAACGCGCTAACCTCTAGCCCACGATCGCCTAAATCACTAGTAATTTTAATACGTTTTTTACATCAATTCACTAAAATGTAAATAACTTTCTTGGTTCTTGTCTGGTTGTCATGAACTTTGTTGTATTGAAAACCTAACAGTCCAAGCTTAATTTCCAATCAATGTTTAATTAACTTTGCACACTCAATTGTACATTTTTCGCGATCTGAACTCACTGGCGGCGACAGGCAGACGACATGCAGTAGATAATGAAACACAGACGTACTGATCTGCCAATAAGTATTGGGCAGTTGTACTCATTGGAGGTCCGCCAGCCCACTGCGCCTGGATTGGGGTTCGAAGGGGATACGGATGTTCATCAACCGGTTAGCTGCTGTAGCCGAAGCCACTCATAATCATAGATTAATAACTACAATTACGCATATCTTCTGGTGTACTGATCCTCTGGAGCGAGCTCAGTAACTGGACTATTCCAGCCACATACTCTGTTATTCACCGGGAGTCGCAGGGGGACATTCCCTCTTAGTCCCACACGTGAAGGGCAGAGTATAATTACCAACCTTTCTCCCACGTCGATGCCTTCCTGACGTTGGTGTAATATTCATAGTGATAATGATAACTCAAACTAGGCGCTTTCACGGGACACCTCTGCCAGCTGACTACCTCCCTCAATCTTTGTTAGGAATTTAACATGCCACACACATTATCTACTCATATAGCTACTTATATTCACTACGCTACTGTCTCCAACAAATACTTACATACATACACCAATCTTGTGCAATAAAAATAATAGAGCTCAGCGCCTGTAAAATAATAAGAAGTAGATAATAGGCAACCATTCGGTTAAATACATATAATAATTCGTGAGATATATACCATAATCTTGCTAGCGCAATGTATGCATACACACAAAAGTATGTGACGCCACTGTTGCTACGCTTGAGCTTGTTTTTGCAGAATGTGGTCCATATTTGTATATAAAATGGCAATACCTCTTCTCAGCATAGGGAATAGTTGCATCACAATCAGTAGGTTCGGAAACGGCGTAATAAATAGTTACGTCCAAAAATATGCAAGTTGACGCCTAGCTACCAACAACACTGTCTTTAGTTGACTGCCCTTGCTGGCGGCCCTTAATACTCTCCCATCCCTTGTTTACCCTTAACATTCCAAGAAACCGTCGTCTGTCTAACCCTTCGAGATCTCTTTTAATCTCTGCCAGATGTTACGAGCAGAGAACAGCCACATATACTTAAACAAACATTTACTTGTTGAGCACAGATTTGTGTAATATTCGGACAAGAAACTAAAACGTTATTTACATTTAACTGAATTGATGTAAACAAACTTTGAAATCCCACATCCCGGTAACGGTGCCGAAGTAAAAAAAATAGTAGATGATTTAGGGGTTACATAACCTCATCTATACGTGACTAAAGTCCTTCGCACATGTTTAGAATCACCCTGTATACAAATAATAATAATAATGGTGAGGTTCTACACCTCATGAAATAAATTTGGCCTGCAAGGCGATACCTTGCTCAATGTGCCAAACTTTAATGCAAATAAAGACCAATAAAAGCAATAATAGAGAAACTAGAAATCAAGAACTGTTTATACAATTTTTAGCGTTTAATGTGTTAGGTTAATCTGTAAAGCTATGACTCTTGCCGTTGTCGTTTTATGTGAATAACATATTTTCACAAATTATTTATTGTTTTTTTATTGGCATGTAAACACATCTTTATGGCCTTGAAATGGTTAAAATTATTTTATTAGGGCAATAACTGCCGATAATGCTTTATGTTTTGCCTGTAAATAAAAACATAACTAAATGATGTTTCAATGACATTAATAATAAAATATAGTATAAAATAAATCGTCACGTAGCAACTTTTGTTGATAGAACAAAGACAATACAGCCAATTTGTTTATCGCTGCGTAAAATGCAATTTTAATTATTTGAGAGCTAATACTAATTTCGCCGTTTGAGAACAAAATTGCAATTAGTATGTTTAATACAAGAAGGAATATTAATTTGAAACTTCTGATTACTATTCTTGGTAACGTAATTGTTCCTCATATGGCACTGTTGTGACATAAGAAGAGAGGTACAAAGGACACGGAACTATATTTTTAGCATTCTACAGTAGTACATTCATACCATACTATCTTACCGCAATAATAGTACGGGTTATTAGGAAATGATAAATTACAGTGCGAGGAACATAAACCGTGAGAAAAAGCTGCATGAAATATAATTTCTTTTGTTCATTTCGGTGGCATACCCCCCTGTCTGCTTGTTATTGTCGTTTTTTTTACCCAGCAGTGTTTACAGCAAGCATTAGCATCGATAAATTGCTTTAATTAAAGTTCCGGATATTACATTTCCAACTAGTCATTCCCATGACCAAGACCGGTGACTTTGCATGTTCTAGTAGCAGCTCTAATATTTTCGTAACTGTTTTAATGCTTTCATATGTATAAAACTATACAGATTTATATTCTGTATAATAGTAAGTTGTGTATTGCGAAAATATTTTATGTAGTTGAAATGCACTTAAAAATAGTTCTTCTAAACTGTTGGAATGTATTCAAAAAATAGTACAAGGAGCAAAAACTTTAAATTAATTTTAAAATTATAAGATAGTGTAATTTTTTTATGTACTTTTAATTATATAAAACAATTACTCGATCGTGTTATTTCTATTTCAGTAATAGGCCAGTTGTGTAATTTTCAACTTTCTAAATTTCTTTCTAATTGTTTAAATTTCTTCTAATATAATTAAAATGGAAGATTGTAACACGTAAGCCTCCTCAATAATAGTCTTCAGGGCGAATAATACTTACCGTGATAAATACAAAACCAAGAACGCCCCAACGAGCACTCACGTCAATACCACCTTCAAACGTCTATCCTTATTTTGGTTTTATCTTCTATACTAGCAATAGGCTAGTTCGTGCATCTTCTGTACTTTTCAATCTTTTAAATTATTTAAAATTTAGTTGTTCAATTATCTCTTAATATAACGAGGAGGGTTTAAATCTAAACAGGAATGTTTAAATAAAAACCCCGTCTAAAGGCATCTTAAAAAGTTAAATGAATTATTTAGTTATAGTCACGATGCCAGAAAGTTCTGTTCATTTTAATGCGGAACGAATGAAGATGTCACTTCGACTAAAATTCTTACAAGTTGCGAGCACAATACGGTGATCGATGTCTTTCTAAAAGTGGACTTGAGTGGTCTGAATGTTTTAGAGACGGGAGAACTCGTGTGGAAAATAAGTCTCTTGTATGTCCAGCTAAACTACTCAAAAGAATTAAGAGGTCAAAATTTCAAATGCTTGAAGTTTTTTAGGACCGATGGCATTTTAATGAAACTTGGTATATGCATTGTCGAAACACTTATTTTAATGAAATGCTATAAAAATTGGATATCATCTTAACATCTATCACATCATTGAACACAGTATTAAAGTGTACCAGAAACTAAACTGAAAATTCATATCAAAAAATTAATATTCTTAAGAATATTGTGCAAAGCTTCCTCTAGCTTGAATTACGGCATTACACCTGCGTGGCATACTGCGAATCAGTCTGCGTATGTTTTCCTCGGGAATACGTCGCCATTCTTCAATGAGAGCTTGTTCCAGTTCTCCCAGCGTATCTGGTGGGTGTAGACGCTTGAATACGTTGTCCGAGTTGATCCCATAAATGCTCTGTAAGATTAAGGCCAGGACTGAGTGCTGGTCATTCCATAGCGGCTATGTAATTCTGGCCAAGATACTCAGTGACTGCTCTAGCCGTGTGGGGACGAGCGTTATCCTGCATAAATAAAAAATTTTCTCCTACGGCAAGTGCTTGAGGCAGGACATGTTCTTCAAGGACTTCATTAATGTACCTTTCTGCCGTGAGAGAGCCATTTCTGATGACAACAAGTTCAGGGCGGCCGTTTATTGAAATGTCGCCCCATATTATTACTGAACTGCCAACAAAAGCCATGACTTCCTTAACACATGCTGGTAAAAAACGCTCGTTTGGCCTTCTCCACACCCTAACTCTACCATCATTTGTCCATAACTAGAACCTCGACTTGTCTGAAAACATCACTCGACTCCACTGCTTCAATTGCCAATGTTCATGTTCACGTGCGAAGAACATTCTCCTTCATTGATGATTTCTGTTCAACTTTGGCTTCTTTGCTGGGCGTCTGATCTCAAATTGACTTCCTGAAGTCTACGAGAAGACTACGAGCGGTTGTCGAACGGCTGCGAAGGGCTTGAAGTCTCAAAAATCGGTCGTCTAGTAGGCTTGTTGGTCTGTGGCGACTCTGTTCAGGCCTCCTGGTGACAAGACCAGTCTGTTGGTGCCTCTGCCAGAGCCTCCACATCACAGAGTGGCTTACATTGAGTTCTTGAGCAACACTTCGCTGCACTCTACCTTCTTGTAGTAAGGTAACTGCTCTTGACACTTCTACTGGATTCAGGTGTCTTTTCATTGCTCGTTTGACCATGTGGCATCAATATTTTGTGGTTGTATTAAAAAACCGCCGTCTTGCAGTAATTAAAATCTTACGCAAATACTCAAATTTTCGTACAAAACAAACTTATTTATTTACGGTTTCTAAGAAATGCGAAAGAAACAAACAAACGCAATCAAACATTGTAGCTGAATACTTGATTGAAGATATACCTTTTGAAAAACGTGACCCCTTAATTCTTTTGAGTAGTTTATAACTTCCGATAATCGTTTTTTTTTAAGTTTATTGCGTTTGTTAGATCAACATTATAGGTGTTATACATGACATTTGTAATTTGTTGTACAATGATTACAATGAATTATTTACATATGATCGAAGATTAGCTGGTCAAGGTTAACAGTAATGCCTCGGATAGTCTAAGTAAATGATTTTAGTCGTTGTCCTCTTCGGATATTACATCTTGTCTTAAGTTTTACGTGGATGATGAGCTCCGTCACGCTTGTTGATATTTGTTATAAAGGTTTTCGTGCTCATAGCGATATAGTTTTGGGTTGGCGATAAACCCAGTTCGTGATGCAATTGTGTGTTGCGAACGCACCATGGGGCGTTTATTGCAATATGGAGTACCTTGTTTTGGAACCGTTGTATCTTCGAAATATTGGTTTTGGATGTATACCTACGTCGAAGGATGGACGACAGGGGCTGAATATAAAGAAGAAGAAGAAGAAAGTTGTCGTAGTCGATTGTGGAATTGTATCAATTTTTGATTGATGTAACTCCAACTCAGTCTTGTATCTAGATGTAAACCGAGGTATTTGATTGCAGAATCTGTGGGGTTCCAGGGTAGCACAGTTCCACTGATGGTGAAGGAGAGTGAATCAACTATTCTTCTTAACGTAAAGATTTTACATTGGCGCTTGGATGAGTTGATTTGGATATTCCAGCTTTTGAGCCACTTGCAGAATTTGTCCGTTATATATATATATATATATATATGTATATATACATGTATAATCAGTAACCTTTTTACCCTAAGGTGTAAGGTGTTACATTTCGTATTTTACATTTAATAAATAACAATATACCACATAACATATTAATTCATTTCTACCTCTATTAATAAATTTTCTCCATTCTTTCTTTTTCTTCGCCATGATAGATGCTTGTACCTTCGTGAGCCCTCTGTCTTCAATTAATTTCTCTATATTTTGATTCCACGTTGTCTTTGGCCTTCCTCTACTTCTCCTTTCTTGTCTCTTCGCTTCCCACACTCTTTTCACTATTCTCTCCTCGTTCATTCTCTTAAGATGTCCATACCATTCGCTTTAAAACTGATTGCACTGTTAGCTGCTCTCTGATACTGTCATTCCTAATATGATTCCTTCTTGTGATTCCTATCACTGTCCTTAAATATTTCATCTCTATACTTTGAATTTTACTTTTGAAGCTCTTCGTCAGTACCCAACTTTCACATCCAAAGGTTAAGATAGGTATAAACACTGATTTTTATATACTCATTTTGGTTTTTACCGAGACTTCTCTCTTCCCCAGGAAACTGGTTCTAAGACTGTCGTAGACCCTTGCTGCACACTCAATTCTACTATTTACCTCTATTTCGTGATTTCCCTTGCGATCTAACTGCATTCCCAAGTATTTAAAGGTATCTACTTGTTTTATTTATTTTCCATTTAATTTGATGTTTACTTGAACGTCTGAATTCCCGTTAATCATAATTTTTGTTTTTTCTACATTTATCTTAAGCTTCTTTTCTGTTAGCTTCTCATTCCATATGTCTAAATTATTCTTTAGTTCTCTTTCATTTCATGCAAATATAGTCAGGTTATCTGCAAACGCACATTCACTTATCCAGACTGGTTGTAAGTTTCTATATCCCACGTTTAAATTAGATGTTCTGGTTCTAGTTCCTTTTATTACATACTCCATGACCAAGTTAAATATCGTTGGGCTTAGCACCCCTCCTTGCCGTACGCCTTCATTTACTGGAAACTCGCGTGATTGCATGTTGTTTGGTCGTACAATGATCGTGTTATTTTTATGCATGCTCATTATTGCTCTTATTAGCTTCGTGTCTATTTTCCTTTTTATTAGACTTTCTTCTCTTGAAACTTCATCGAATGCCTTTTCCAAATCGATAAAGGCTTGGTATATTTCCACATCAGTATTCCTTACACCTTCGTCATCTGCTTAATTGTAAATATGTGGTTCTGTATACTCCTGCCTTTCCTGAACCCATTTTGTGACTGTTCGAGTTGTGGTTCCAATTCCCGTATTAATTTGGTTTCCAGAATTCGCTCATATACTTTGGATACTGTACTCAGGGTGATATCTCGATAGTTATTGCAGTCTCTTCTATCTCCATTCTTGAATATTGGCACAATGACGCCAGTCTCCCAGTCTTTTGGTACGCTTCCTTCATCCCACACCATATTACATATTTTTGTTAGCATTTGCATTCCATTGTCGCCCAAGATTTTCAGCATTTCACCAGTAATGTTATCTTGCCCTGCGGCCGTTCCCTTTTTAAGCTTCTTTATGGCTTCCTTGATATCATTCGACTGTATGTGCTCTCCTTCTTGTTTTATATCTTCTATATTGTGCATTCTTACATAGTTGCCTTCATTTTACTCCTCTTTCAGTAAATTTTTAAAATATCCTCTCCATCTTTCTATTATATCTTCCCCACTTGTTAGTATTGCTCCGTTTTCGTCCTTAATTTGATTAATTTCTTTCATTTTACCCTCTGTTCTTAAATTTTCCAGTGCCTTGTAGAACAACTTTTGGTTTGTATGGAAATCAGCTTCCATTTTCCTTCCAAACTCCTCCCAACATGCCCTTTTTTCTTCTAGTAGTTCTTCTTTGACTTTTTCTCTTTGCACTTTGTAGTCTTGGTATGTATCGTTGTTTCTACTTCGTAGATATGCTTTCCATTTTTCTTTCTTTAGCTTCTCTCTTTACACTGCTATTCCACCAGGCCGTTTGATTTTTGGTTCTATTTGTCCGTAGCAGTTTGTAATTGCTTGACTGCCGTTTGTAGGTCTATGCTTTGTGTAACTATAGCTGTATCGTCAGCAAAAATTGCTATTGAGGCTGGGATTTCAGGGATGTCAGAGGTGTAGATATTGAAGAGGAGTAGGCCAAGGATACTGCCTTGAGGAACTCCCGCCCGTATGGGCGCTTTAGTTTCGGAGACAGCGGAGTTTACTTTGACAGCAAATGTGCGCTCTTCTAAGAAAGAAAAGACAACTACTAGTATGTATCTAGGTATGTTATATTTTAGCAGTTTTTCTTGAGGCCTTCGACCCAGACCTTGTCAAATGCCTGAACCATATCTAGGAAGATTGCGGTGGTGTAGCATTTGTTTTCGAATCCTGTTTCGATTAGTTCGTTGATTCTTTGTAGTTGGTGGTAGGTGGAGTGTCCTTTTTTAAAGCCAAATTGAAAGGGTGGAAGGATGTGGAGTGCGTCTAATATTTTGACAAAGCGAGTGTGGTTAACTTTTTCTTGAAGTTTAAAGAGGGTAGTTAATGGGTCGGTAGCTGGTCATGTGTTTTTTATTTTTTCCAGTCTTGGCGAACATAAGGACATGAGCATGTTTCCACGTTCTGAGCAAGTAGCCTATTCGCAGGCATCCATTTATAAGGGAAGCTAGATATGCCAGGCATTTACTAGTCAGATGTTGGAGGACCAAGTTGAAAATTAGGTCAGGGGTAGGTGATTTATGTTTAGGTAGTACTGCTATAATTTCCCTTAGTTCATTTGGAGATATTAGTTCTATGTTTCCAGTGCTGTCAGGGTGGTGGGTCTCGATATGATTGATTGCATGTGTCATTTGTATAGGGCTGTAAGTGATTAGCGGTGTGAAAACCTGTTCTAAATAATGGGCAAAGGCTTGAGATTTTTCGCTCGATCGGTGCAGATGGTATTATTACCAGATGTGAGTGTAGGTAGCTCTTGAGGGATTTTTAGGATTTTTCTGGTGGGTTTCCACATCCGCGGGTCACCGGGGCCGATGTCTTCAATGTGCGAGGTTATTTAAGAGCCTTTTGGTTTCCGGTCTTCTCGTTCTTTGCCAGAGCCGTTGAACTTGACTTCGATGCTGAATTAGGTTGATTATAGAGCGGGGGGATATAGTCGGGGTGGTGATGTCTCTGTGCAGTTGAGGTAGCATATATTGATGTGGTGATGGTGGAAACGGTTATATCAATGTCTTCTTGATTTCCCAGAACTCTTGGTTTTGTGAGGTTGCGATCCAGACTTTCTTGGAAGAGATCCCAATTGATCGGCCCACTGACTAGTCGAGCAGGGGGTGGCTTGGGTTTGGGTGAACTGAGAAATGATATAAGCACAGGTAGATGGCCAGAGTTTAATTCAGTGATTACGTTTTGGGTGATTTGTTTGGAGAAATTTTTTTGAAGCATAATATCCAGTCTGTCCCGCTGGTGGTCAGCTCCGTACGGGAAGTAGGTGTATTCGTCTGGAGCGCTTAGGATTGTAACATTACTCTTGTCATTGAGTTTCACTTTCACTCCCGTGGTTTCAAGGTTTGCATTTGGAAGGTCCGGGTTGGCTAGGCGATTAGAGTTCCAATTTAGGATTGCTGAGTTTTCGAGTGTTCGTTGGCAGTTACGGTCTATTGAGGAGTAGGGGTATAATGGAGTTTACTATGAATGTTTTGATTTGAAGAAGGTATGGGGTTATTAGATCGATTAGGAGTTTAATGAGGTTATTAGATTGGATGGGTTCTGTTGGTTGGTGTGATGCATTTGTTGAGGTGTTTGGGGAGGAGTTAAACAGATTTTGTACTCGGTTGGCGAATGTATGTATGAGTTAGTTCTGCGTGTGTTGTTGTTTAAGCGTTTTTGTTGAAGTTCCTTATGATGAGGACATCCTCGGTAACTGGCTGCACGTTCACCTCCGAAGTACGCGCATGTTGGCTTTTCGGTTGCTTTTTTTAAAGCATTTTGCGTGGCAGTGGTTTCCTGCACATTTAACACATTTCTGGGGGAGGGTACAGTAATTCTTGGTCTGCCCATATTTCTGACATCTGTGGCATTGCGGTACATTTGGGGCCTTTTTTCTTACTTCAACAGTTACAATGGAGTGCTACAGCCGTTTCAGTTGGAAAATTTGTTCTGCTGCATCGTTGTTTATTAGATCAACTGCACAAATTGGTAGTGCTCTTTTATCGTTGGTTAGGAAGCGAGTTATGTTGATAATGGGTAAGATTTTCAAGGCTTCGTTAATTTCTTCTTTGGTTAGCGATGGCGGTACATTTTTGATTACTACAGATAGGAGTTTGCTATTTGGGTTTTTTAAAGTGTAGTAAGGAATTTTATTTTTTGTATAGAATTCTACAAGGGTTGTCTTCGTGGGTTAGGTTAATTCTTATTGTATTTAAATTGCACATTGTAAAAGTGCCTTTTATCAAGGCTTTAATGTCTGTCACAAGCGCCGCATGATTTACTTAATTTTGTAGGTAAATTGGTGGTATCTTAATTTTATTTCCAGCCGGTGCTGGGATTCCTCTTTCTCGGTTTGCTTATTACTAATCTCTTCTTCGGCATTATGGGATAACTTTGAATATTGGTTTTGTTTTAATAATTCATCTGTTAACCACAGATAACGTTTCTGCACTTCATTAATAGGTGGTATCATTTGATCGGATTTGAGTTTTACCGCTTCATTTTGCAGGTTCGTTTCATTATTTTGGGTTTGGCTGGTGACCATGCCCGTTGTGTATAATTCAATGTATAAATTATTGATAAATTGTACTCACAGCTGGATATGGCTATAATTATTATCTTAAGAGGTCAAACGTTTCACTGCGATAAGATTATCCACTCTCAGTTAATCTAAAAATGAAGAAAAATTTAATGCCTTTATTCAGCAAGACGGGTAATACATCGTAAAACTTCTTAGAATTCACAAATTAATGTCGGAAATGTTGAAGACATCATAAAAACAAACTAAAGTATCCTAAGGTAAGTGCCAAATGTATTCCGCGCTTGTTGACCGACGAACACAAGTTGAATCGTTTGCAAATCACTTCTTTTTCACTGCTGCAGCATTAAAGAAGAGATGAATTTTTGGACTTAATTGTGACAACTTATAAAAAATCTTGGTACATTATTTTACTCCTCAGCCCAAAGGTGCAAACACGCAGCGGTGTCACATCACATTTCCAAAGCTGTGTTGTCAGCTGGTAAAGTAATGACACCTTTTTTGGGATTCTTGGGGAGTGTGTGAATTCCTTACAGAACGCCGTACAATCACTACACGCTATTATTCGACACTTTTGCGCGATAAAGTTAAGCAGGCGATTAGGAACAAACGGAAGAGAAGACAAAGTTCTGTTTGCTTTCTCCAAGCCGGTACTCGTCCCCATACCGCTGCAAGAGCAATTGAAACGATAAACAAACTTCAGGGGACCGGCTTCCTCATGCAGCATACAGTTTTGATTTAGCTCCATCAAATGTTTATTTGTTTAGCCCCTAAAAGAATTTAAAAGAGTTAGTCAGGCAAAGATTTCAATTAAATATCGACGTTATTTAAGCTATTCAAAAGTAGATACGCAGGTAACCCAAAGACTTCTTCCAGTAAACTATTAGAAGGGTTCGAAATCGCTACGTACGGGACTACATCGAGAAGTAATATAGTTTTCATCGTTCTAATATTGTAATACCCTTTCTTATATATTTACCATGCTTTTCCAGTTGGAATAACCACACAAAGAACTACTTACGCTTATGGAATAAAATCCCAAGAAAAGAAAAATTGGTATTAGGCGATACAAAGAATATTATCTTTTCCTTTACGTATTTTTGTGCGGCTCTTTTTAAAATACAATAAGAAACATGGTGTGTATGTATAATAACATAATATTGACTGATGGTGCCCAGTAGTGGGATGTAAAGGTTGTCATCGTTAATGTTCATGGTATTGCCGAAAATTTTGATTAGTTTACATACACCACTGTTGACATAGTTATAAAAATGATTAAAATCTTCGTAGGTGCTGCTATAATTATAGTGTTTGTATAACGCGATTAAATTAAATTAGAAAAGTAATGAAACGTACACATTTGACATTTTGCTTTAATAACATATGTAATAAATGCAAAGTGATGTGGTTTATTGAATTGGTCGGTTAGTAAAACTGGGATTAGCTGGTGGAGTCAATCTACCCAATTGGTGGTATATGATTTAATTTTTAAAAGTCTCTGTTTTTTTCATGATACTTTGTATACAATTTAGTAACGAGTGTTCCAAAAGAATTGGCAGAAAGGTCGTGGTTTGTTCTTCTTTGGTCGTTTCTTAGTACGCACGCTTTGACGTTTCCTTGAAACACATAACCCCACTTCGAATAATCATTTACTGTAATGCATTTAGCTTTGAATTGCTTATTAGTTGCAGAATAATAAACCACTATTAAATTACAGACTTTTCCTACGCCCATCCTTAAATGTGCTTATTAAATATGAGGTCCCTGTATTAATGATATTTATTAAGATGCAAATTTTCATTATAACACGACTAAACTAAATAATAGTAGCACAACACTTTGTTTTGTAACCATGACTACATGAGTGTTGATTTTTGACAGTAGTTGTGATTGCAAACAATTTGGAGTTGTAATTTTCACGTAAACTTCATGTTAATAATTTTATTATGTTAAATGTACGCTCAACAAATAAATATTAGCACCTATACGTAGCTTCTGTCGGCTGTATAATAGCCGGGAAGGATTATAAAGGTTTGAACGAGAGGTCGGACAGGCAAGTATTTCTTGAAATGTAAGGGATAAACAAGGGGTGTCAGAATGTTAAGAAGGGTCACCAACGGCAGTCTACAAAAGGCAGTGTTGTTGGTAGCTATGCGTAAGCTTGCATATCTTTGGTGTAATAACTAATTAATAGCGTTTGCGAACCTACTAACTGATTGCGATGCGATTATCCTCTAAGCTGAGGCAAGGGGGAAATTTAGTCTTACCTTTTATGTGTTTTTCTATTTCGGTTTTATAAAGCCGTTCTAAGCGCACTGTTTTAGCTTAAAAACAGTACGTTAAGGAGGCCTATAATCGTACTGTTTTTAGTTTGTTTTTTTACAATGTTGGTAGTTCGATTTGAATTTGAAAGTTTGAAATGTCAGT
>JABXWE010025117.1:0-20999 GCA_014611495.1 Limonius californicus
TGGGTCAGTAGTACTAAATGCGAAGTATTCCTCTATACTGGAACGCGTAGCAAATGCACTTCAACTGAAGGCACTTAACACAGTTAAACCTAACCAGCACATTCAAACTATTCTCGTCATGCTAAGAGAGCATCGGGAAGGTGCGGAGAACGTCACCGGTGACGTTTTGAAAGAAGCAGGCGACATTGCAAAGCATTTGAATGTTGATATAACCGCCACTCGCGTTGCTGGTCGGCAAATGCATAGAAGCAACCCTCCAGCCGGAAATCCATCCGAATTTTGGAGAAGGTCTCTTATAATTCCTTATTTGGATTGCATCATATCATCTTTAGAAGTCAGTTTTTCTGCAGACAAATCGCCTGCATTTTCATTGATACATTTCCATCCGAATACCATGAGAGATGTTCCATTGAGGAAATGAAATGAAAGTACTTCTTGTGCAACTTTTTACAATTTGGGAGGCATCGAAGGATAAAGAGAGTTGTGGTTCAAAATGTGGAATGAGGTAAAAGAAGCGCCAGATATTATCAAGGTTTTAGAAAAGGGCGAATTGTTTTTTCCAACCATCAGAAAGGCGCTACAGATTTTACTTTCACAACCCTGCACAACAAGCTCTATAGAAAATAGGTTAAATGGGTTAGCCATGCTAAGCATTCATCGTCAGTGGGTTTTCGCAAACAAGGAACAATTAGTGGAAGCGGTAGTTCGAAAATTTGCAACTAATCCTCGCAAACTACTGTTCAAAAATTAATTGTATTAATAAATAGTGTTTTTCTTTTGTAATTGTGTATTATCCCATGAACCATGAAAGAAGTTGGATTTAGAAAGTCCTTCCATTTTGAGCTAGATACGCCCTTGAATTACTTTCCATATAACTATGGTATCCGAAAATACATTATTTTACAAAGGGAAGTGCCTAACAGAACAAAAATTTGTTTTCCTACATCGATACTGTGAGCAAGTTAGCTGTCGAGCAAACGGATGGCGAGCAGTAATTGTCTTCGCGTGCATCACTCCCACCGAGCAATCCGTATTTGAGCCATTGCTGGCGAGAAAATGGCACCAAGAAGGTCGTGGCGAGAAAATGACTTAGTATTCGTTTTTATAAAGCTTATTCGCGTTGCTTCAAACTTACGAATAGGCTGAAAACTGTTCAGGATATCTGAAGCTCAATATTATGTATGCTTCTCTCTGTGTTTTAGATACTACTGTACCTTGATGTAGTGGTTTTTTAGGTGCGATACCTAGACCACCACTGATCTACGGAGGTTTGCTTGGCACAAAATTCTTTAGTATCAATTTGTTAGTTTAAGATGAGTTATGACATTATGAACATAAGATGGTCCGTAAAAATGGGTTGCTATTAAAGCGATCCACAGTAAAAGTTTAATAAGAAACAATATTATATTGATGTCTAACCTCACTGCGGAGGTCTTTTCTAATTATGTCGAGTTAAAGATGAGTTATGTCGAAGTCTAGAAAAGAGAGTGTATAATTATGTAATTCAACACACCTGTGTGCCTTCACGTCTTTAACAAATTCAATGGTCAACGTCCCATGTTGACCATACGAAGGACACGTTAAATATATTTTGATAACGTCCGAAATCAACAGTTCGTAGTTTCGAGTTTTTATCATGATTCAATTTAAATTTCGCTGGCTACGACGGAACTGAATCTGCGGTTTTGATCTTAAGCTATTTGCAAAAATAAGGAAATTTATTTGTCGAAGTAGACACTTTTACGATCCCTCGACTAAATTTATTTATGTTTTTGGTTGGCTGCTGTATCACTTTTAAAAACAAACAAAAGCGTTCTTCTTGTTTGTAAAAAATACATTCTCTATGCAAATTTTAAACCAGTGACGTTATCCGTGTAGTGTACATATTTATTTTAGGCGCAGTGTGTGGCGACTGCATAATAATCCATTCTGACCGGGCTCGCACGACCTGGCAATTATTTATATAAATTATGAGCCCCCGGGGAGAAGGTGTAACCTTCAAAGAGCTGAATACGGGGCCAGCATAAGCGCTGCATCCCTTAAATATTAGCAAGCTTAATACAGTAGCGCTGTACTAAGACATCGACTGTTTATTATAAACCTGAACAGTTTTAATTAAGTTAGGGTTATTTACCGACATATTCCCTAGCAACGTAAACGCAATTAAGAACGAAAATCTGAAGTATAAATGCAAGTTGTGTAATTTAAGACAAGTTGGAGTTGCAGTTTGGATTTAATTCTCAAGACGCTCGAAACGTTTTCGAAGTTTCGTCAGAAGATCGATGACAGGTTGTTAAAAGTTTCGCGATGAAAATTAAGCCAACTGCGAAATCAAAAACAAGTCTCCGAATCGCAGAAACGATTTCAACTGGGAGACTGAACGTGAAAGAAAGAAGACATCGAGATTAATGGTCTGCAAAAGTTGGAAAATGAAGCCTATGCAAATTGAACGATATCCGGTACCATCCAAATGTGTTTAGACGGTTTTATTAAAGCGACTAAATGTATGCAAGTATTACGGCTGAAGTAGATACGTTTACGTATGTTATTTTCTTTATTTTTAAGATTGCAATGGGGATTATATATAAATTTAGAACGTACAGACTCAACTTACGTTTGTCTACACTTTTCTAAAATTTACTTTTGGCACTTCAAGGTTACAGCTACATTTAAGGAGGGAGGGAATGATAAACATTTAGAAATGATGAACTAGAGCAGGGATTCCCAAACTGTGGTATATGTACCACTAGTGATATATTACGTTATTCTTGGTGGTACACAAACTATTTAAAATAATAATTTGTTTTAAATATTTTTTTACAAAATGACAAATGGATTTGTCATTTTTTACAAAATGACAAATGGATTTGTCGGCGTTTTCAATACAATGTGTTTAACATGCGTGCATACATGGTTGCATATATGAAAGTCGGGTCAAAAATAGTGACGTGAAAAATAAATGTATAAGAATACAACCACATTTAATCATCACTTGATAGTTTGAATAAGAATAATTTTTCTCTACGACTATAATATAATGTATTCCTTACATATACCTTTTTAGTTGAAGAATGATAGATATTCTCTATTTCCGTTGGATTCTGTTCTCTATTTCAGTGGGATTCTGTATCACAATCCAACGATAAATTGCGGAACCGGAAGCTAGTGGGCGTGGTATGTTAGCGCTTGGGATCTCCCACTTGTTTTTGAAGTAACTATCAAAAACAGTTTTAAATTTTCGTATTCGTAAAAACAGTAAGAACTAGGTATGAATAATTCAGACAGCGAAAACGCTGAAATGTGTTCCATACCAGAAATAACGGAAACCGCGAAAAAGACGTGTATTAATTTACTGCCGAAGAAATCGCAGAAACAGTACACAATGGTGTACACGGCGTAAAATGGTTGTGATTCGGACCAAAAATGGTAACTTCCTATGAAATAGTCGTAGAGAAAGTATAGTCTCCTACTCGTGTAGAATAGCTATTATTTACTCGGATGATTCTGTCACGAGCCGAAGGCGAGAATTTTCATCCTTGTGAATAATAGCTGTCATTCTACACTCGTTGAAGAATATATTATTATTATCACTAAAAACACATTTGCACCGAAAAATAGGTATTATATAATACAGCGCTGTCCAACTTCTCTAAAAACGCGGGCCATTTTATTTTTTGCGAATATTTTGTAGGCATAAAAGGAACGGAATAGGAAACGTAATTGAAAAGTCAGTACATGTCACCCCCAAAAATCACTTTATTTTCTTTTAAAATGTTATCTGGAATACAGATATATTTATTTAAAATTACAAGAACTTGATTTGTTCGCGGGCTACAAAAATACTTGAGCATGCAGCCCGCGGGCCGATAGTTGGACAGCGCTGATCTAATATAAAAAAGGAAATCTATACGTAGTAGTAGACCCCCAAATACGTGCCTAATAATTGTTTTTATGTTTTAAATCGTACGTCCATGAGATTAGGTATGTTCTAAGATATAAATACGGAAACTAATGGCCGTTTAAATATTCCCGCCGAATGAGGGGCGTAGTCAATTTGATGCTTTGTGGAAGCGCTTTAGCGGTTGATGAGCTAGCCACACGTCATTTTACCGTGATTCTGCCATTATATTTAATGGTATAATAAAGCATTAAAATGAACATTACGATTGAAAATATCACCGAATATGAAGTATGCGCTGTAATTCGTTTACTTCGTGCAAAAAATGAAAACGATGTTAAAATATACGAGGTTTGTGGTCTAGGCATCATGAATGATGGAAAGATCAGAGTCTGGGGGTAAGAATTTAAAAAATGGCCAAACATTCACGGTAAGGAATGAATTGGGAGACCTTCTGTTGTCAACGACGATCTTGTGAAAAAAATAAACAAGAGAACTCGTGAAAAGTGAATCTTCAAGATTTCGGAAATGGTCGCAAATTTTCCTCAAATTTCATGTATGGTAATCTATGAAATTGCCTTGGACAGCCAGTAGCACCACAAACTTCGTGCATGGTGGATGCTAGATACTTCTTTGCTTGAAAGCTATAGCAAAGATAAGCGGTGGACAGAAAAATATGGAGAGGGATGGAGAAGGCGTACATCCAACACTGGACAAATACACGCTAAAGAATAAAAGAGATAGAGAGGGGGTGAGAGGGAGAGGGAAGGGGAGAGGGAGATAAAGAGAGAGGGGGAAAGATGGAGAGAGAGGGGGAGATGGAGAGAGGGGAGGGCAGATAGACAGGAAGGGGAGAGGGAGAGAAAGAGTTAAGAGTGGGCCCCAAAACGTTGACGGATGTTCATAAAAACCAACGAATAGCCTTTACACTGAAATTCCTGTATCTCTTCGAAACTGACGGCGATGAGTACCTAACTTACATTATGTTTAGCGACGAGACTTGGATTTCGTACACAACTATTAAAATCAAGCAACAATCAATGCAGTGGAAGCATGCGAGTTGTACCAAATAAAGAAAAGTTCCAGCAAACTTTCGAGACAGTTTATGGCTACTGTTTTTGCGGACAGGAAAGGTGTATTGTTGGTTGATTTCCTGGAACACGCGGCGGCTCGCAATTGGGAAATTGCTAACGACCCCCCTCCCATACAGTCCAACTTAGCGCCGCATGACTACCGCCTCTTCCTCCGTGTTAAAACTTGTTTAAGAACCCGCAGGCCGATTTCTTAACGAGGTATAAAATTGGTTTTTGATACAGGCTGCAATCTTCTATGACGAAGGTATACAAAATTTTTAACCAACATAAACAGGAAAGACAAAATACATTTACTTTGTAAACACGCTATATCCGGGATGTCGTTGTACCGAAGCTTGTCTTAAGGGAGTCGAGTCGGACTGTCGTTTAAATATGTTGGTGATTAATTTTCTTGACATATATTGGATTCTTTTTGAACAATTAAATCTTGATGACAACTATATACGATAGATTTATTTTAAGACTATTATAAGACATAAAATACGAGGTGTGTTCAATAGAATCCTATCTTTTCTTTATAAATAATTTATTCGGCAATTTAATTACAAATAATTACCGTCATAGTTATGTTTTATTAACCGACGTGAACCCTGCTCATAGAATTCTTGTGGCTGCTTATTGAAGAAGTGTTTCACAGCTATCTGTTCTTCTGCGTCAGACACAAAATGCCGACCTTTTAACGCCTTTTTCAGCGATCCACAAATATGGAAGTCGTAAGGCGATAGATCCGGGCTATAGGGTGAATGCTTTAAAACCCTCCATTTCTTTCGTTGAAGATTTTGTTTACCACATTAGCAACATGAGACCTAGCATTGTCGTGCAGCAAAATGACCTCATGCGTAAGTTTTCCTGAACGTTTCCATCTTATTGCTTGATGAAGCTTGTTCAAAGTTTCATTGTACAGATTTGCATTAACATTTACTCCAGGTTCCTTAAACTCTATCAACAAGGGTCCTTCATGGTCGAAAAAAAAAAGTTAACATCACCTTGCCTGTAGACGGTTGCGCTTTAAAGTTTTTCGGTGTGGGTGAACTTGAATGTTTCCACTGCATCGACGATAACTTACTGGATTGCTCGCAGTAATGACACCAAGTTTCGTCACCAGCAACTATTGACAGACGAAAGTCGTCACCATTTTGCAAGTATTATTTATATTTTAAACAATGCAGTTCTACAACTCACAGAAATAAATATCTTTCTCTATTTGATTTTGAGTTACTTTATAAAGCGTAAACTTTACCTTTAAGCTATTTACTTTGGATTACTGTTAGCATAATCAATATAAACCAATCACCAATGAAACACCAAAACTTAAATATTCTATGTGCATATCGATGCAATAATGAAAGATGGAGTGGGAATAACATGTAATATTATGAATATTATAACCATTTTTGTGTGGCGGATTATGTAGATTTCCAACAAAATGATTAGTAAATTACATACGGAATGGAACCTATCACATATTACATAATACCCTTAGCTTTACATACTGCGGATTATTATAACTATACATGCAGAAGGTATATCAAATCATAAATACTAGGATAGGAGACATTTTATACATTAGTTAAGCTACACCCCAAAAATTTATTTAAGCAATTCCTTATTTAGTTTATTTATGACTTCTTTCACATCTTTTCATTGATCAAGATTAAACCTTTCATTTGTGTTGCCTTTGAAATGTTCACTAAGAACTGTATACGGTCATAACCTATGGAAATATATTTGTGATTTTAAGTTCTTTTATGTTGAAATTTTGGAAAATTGTATGATTTTACCTGATAATTTTCTTGAAACTCGAATGGTGTTGACAATTTCTCAAACTGCGTACAATAGTATACAGGCTATTCTGTTAAAGTAATTTTTAATTAGATTAGAATTAGAATTAGAACCTATACATAAAGTTATTAAATTGTTAAAATTACCTTCAGTGACTTCTTTAAAGTAAAGTGAAAAGCATATTTCATGCATACCGATTAATACATTAACAAATAATACAAACATGCAAGGAAACAATTTGAAAAATCTGATCTAATCAACGTATCATTGTTTGTCCTTAACAACTTCTGCTAAGAAAGAATCCCTATGATTCTTTCTTGCAGCAAAAGATTTATAAACTGCGTGGCAATACTACGGAATCGAATCCAAGTCATGATCGACGGTTTGTCCAAAATGCGAGCGCTCTGCCCACTGAGCTACCACCACACTTATTGTCATAACATTTCTTGTTTGCAATACAATCTGTTATGCGAATTTCAGTCAGTTTTCCCACAAATAATGTAATGGCAGGATTCGAACTGCTAGCAGTCTGGCCAAGTTTTATTTTCACATAGTATATTGATATACAAGAAAAGTAGATAAAAATAGCAACGAATGCATGGCTAGGACAATTAGTACAAACCAAAACAATCATTATATTTTATTAGAACAAACTCCTTAAAATAGTACTGCCGTACCCTTATACTATTTCGGGGTATTTATTACTCACTGACTCACACTGCAAATTTATTATTATTATTATTATTATTTAGTTTGTACGTTCTTTATTTTTTTTATTTTCTACCGTCCCTCCCCCCTGGAAACCGCTTTTGTATTACTTCCGGGGGGTGCAGGCGTCCCTTACACCCTAAACACATAAGCGAAATGCGGTCGCCCCAGTCGGGATTCGATACCTCAACCGATCGGACCGAATTTCGAGCGAACTGCAGTGGCAGTGCGTATCCGCACTACTCCACCGAGGCCCCATTATACGTTCTTTACAATCTGCCTACATTTGCTCAAAAATGTAAAACAAAAACTCTTCTCGCGTCAATCAGCTCACCTAAACTTGTAATGAATGTAAAAAATTGGGTATAGGTTCTACATTATTCAATTTGAAGAAAAACGATATTTTTGGCTTTACTCCTATGTTTTTCCTAGAGATTACAGAAAATTTAAAATGTATCTCCTACATTTGAAATGCAAGTTTTTATGCTGTTTAGGCCTTATTTCTTTTGTAAATAAGCTATTTTATAAACGGAAATTTGTACTACCCTTGCATGACAGACAGATACACTTATTTACAGTAAAATAATATTAATCTTCAACAGTAACGTACTTACTTGTATTTCTCAGTTTTGCCTAGGCTGTTTCAAACAATGATAAAATTGTATACTAATAGTTTTTTACATGTTTGACAGATTGTATTTAATTGTCGATTAATATGGGAGTGCTCACTGAGATGTCGCCACTGCAGGTTAGATCTGTGTAACAATAATCGACATACTATAAGGCCGATATTGAGATAAAAACATTCTTTTGGTAAGTACACTTTTAATACAAATGCTAAATGGACGCAAACCCCACAAATTGCAAGTTATAATATTCGAGTTTCATTTTATAATTATTAATCAATGTTAACTAACAAACACTGTTAGCGTAATTTGAAAAACTTGTATGAATTTCGTTTAAGGGGCTACTAAAGTGACTCAAAGTAAGCGTTTTCTATTGTTACCGTAGCTACGTTAATAGGCGACCTTTTTACATGTGGGTTTAACTGTTAAGAAGTAGACAACATATCCAAGATTGAAATAAGGTTAATAAATTATCAAAATAATCATAAGAACTTGTGATAAAAAAATTGCCAAAGGTGATCCAAAAATAAGGCAACATCATTCTGCTTTTAAGACATAAGGTGGAATTAATTTAGTGACATTTTTCACCCTACTATAAACTACCATCATCTAAGGATAAAATTCATACAACCCCAATTTCAAGATTTATATGATTTTCTTATATCGTAAAATATGTTACCAATTTATTTTGTGGTATATTATACGTATTGTCTTTTACATTCGATCCAGTTCGCTTCCCAGTATTCAGGTAGACGGCCCTAACACCCGTAGTAAAGAGGGAAACGAATATGATGGTTTGTCCATGTAAAAATTTACTTTTCATTTTTTGTTGCAGACTCCATTTGGGATCCCTTTAAAGTGGATATGTATTGATTTTATGATTCTGTTTGTTTCTTTGTTCATTTAATCTCAGCTTATTTGTAGATTTCTTGATATTTGAAGATGTTGTATAAATATAATGTTATATTAAATATAAATTTGAAATTAAACTTCTTTAATAATTTTTGTTGATGCAGAAGTCGAAAGCTTCCGAGACGAACAGTTATTAAATTGCTAAAGAAAGAAATTTTCTCAAATTAAATTTCTATCAAAAATTTCTTTAGGTTTGTTTGTGTACCGCTTTCCTGGATAATGCTTTTCGAATTTCTAACAATAAATTTGAATCGAAATTTATTACTGAAAGCTTTTTTAGCAGTATTAAGTTTTGGTGGATGTCCACTGCTTTATACAAAGAATTTTTAAACTGTTTAAAATAGATATTCTATCAAATTTGATATTTACGAGGCTTGTTCAAGTGAAACCCATCTTTGATCAACTTAGTCTTGAAAACAAATGAAATAATTCAATAATGATGTTTGTTAATGTTAGTAAGTATATGTAAGCAACACATTAATAAGTTTCTGGCGTTTGAATTGAATTCTGACTTTTAAAAATCCGATTTTGAAATGGCGTTTGTTGTTGAAAATCGCTGAGGGTGTGCAGCCATTGTAGATTCATACGCGAATGCAAACAGTGTATGGAAATGCATGTATTGCGTACCCAACTGCGAAGGAATGGAGCCGAAAATTTTAGAATGGAAAAGAGGGGACTGTGGATGAGCTGCGGCCAGGTGCACGATTTACTGCATTATCGGAAAACAATATGGCATGTGTGGAAGGCCTTATTAGAGAAAATCGTAGAATTTCAATTAGAGAAATTTCAGAAATTGTTGGTGCGAGTGTAGGATCTATTCATAGTATTGTTCGTAATCTGGGTTACGGCAAAGTTTGTTCGCAATGGATTCCTCGTTTCTTGTCTAATGAACAAAAATGCTTGCGAATGGGCTTATCTCTGCAACACCTCACAGACTATAGGCAAAATGGTGATGACCTTCTTCTATCAATAGTTGCTGGTGACGAAACTTGGGGCCATTACTACGAGGCATCCAGTAAATTATCGTCGATCCAGTGGAAACATTCAAGTTCACCATCACCGAAGAAGTTTAAAGCACAACCTTCTGCAGGCAAGGTGATATTAACATGTTTTTTCGACCATGAAGGACCCTTGTTAATATAGTTTAAGGAAACTGGAGTAAATGTCAATGCAAATAAATTCGTTGTAGTCCCAGTGACACATAGTGAGATCATCATCATCATCATCATCTGACATGGAGCTGACTCGAGATTGAATAAATATAATAAATGCCAATGTCGATTCCCACAAAATTGAATAACTGAACTTATACAATTGTATTAGTTAACGTTTTCGGGCTATCTAAAACTATGAAGTACTACTTTTAGTACTCCATATCTACAACCCATCTTCAGACTAAAAGTGGTTTACTTTGTATTTAACAGTTAAGTTAAGTTAACCTTGCATTTGGATAACTATAGTAATATGTTGCTTTGTTTCATATTTCTACAAATAGATGGCGTACTCTTTTGTCAATTTGTGTACTAAACCATTCCCGGTTTGTTCCCTCAACATGTTTCACGAGGTTGTTTAATTTAATTATTAATCTGTTTTCATGTCACCCCTTATTTGGGCCTATCTCAAATTTAAATTGAAATTATAGTTCTAACATGTTTTTCTGACGTTTCACGGTTTTATTTTATTTTTGACCTACCTACTCTATGCTAATACTGTTTTAGGTAAGTTTATTTAAACAATTTCATAATATGTTTCCTTTTGAAGTGTAAGTTTGTGTTTCACTTTTAGTCTGAAGATGGGTTGTATATAACCCGAAAACGTTAACTAGTACAATTGTATAAGTTCAGTTATTAAATTTTGTGGGAATCGACATTGGTTTTTATTATATTTATTTGTCAATGCAAATCTGTACAATGAAATTTTGAACAAGCTTCGTCAAACAATAAGACGGAAACGTCCAGGAAAACTTACGTGTGGGGTCATTTTGCTGCACGACAATGCTAGGCATCATGTTGCTAATGTGGTAAAAGAAAAAATCTTCAACGAAATAAATGGAGGACTTTAGAGTATCCACCCTATAGCCCGGATCTATCGCCTTGCGATTTTCATATTTTTGGACCACTGAAAATGGCGTGAAAAGGTCGGCATTTTGAGTCTGACGCAGAAGTACACTTAGCTGTTTCTATGAACAGGGTATACGTCGGTTAGTAAAACAATGGGATAGGTGCCTTAACTGTAACTGTAATTATTTGTAATTAAATTGTTGAATACAGATTTTTATAAGCAAAGATAGGTTTCAATTAAACACACCTCGTATATAATCTTTTGTGGACTTTTAATAAGAAAACTTTTATTATTAGTGCTTATTGTAGTTGATATTGAGGTTTTTTTATATTTATTTTTTGTCGCCGTTCGATGTAGTAAACCCTGCATGATTATTTAGTGGAAAACATAAGCTGCTACATGTTTTGTTTGGTAAAATTATCCACATGAGTTTTTAAACTTCTGCTTCTAGATGTACATTTGGTTAATGTTATACGGTTACACCCGAATGCTACGCCATCTATTAACGTTCTCCAATCGATGAATTAAAACTAATGATCCTTTTAATCAGCCCAACCAGAAATTCACTAGAGGTTTATGATTATGACTTTCATAATTGTATAAGCAGCATAATCTCGTTACACACAATATTATCTTTACTGTTATAAAAAATTAGCTTTCAGAAACGGATATTAAAACCAACCCTGATTGTATACGTATGTATGTATTCATCTAAGGTTTACGATTAAGCTTTCACATTTATTTAAGTAGAAAAATTTCATTAAATAGCATATTAACTTTACGTTTACAACAAAGTTTGCCTTCAGAAGCGCATTATAAAAATGTAAATTTTGCGTCAAGGGCAATATGTTCGATTACCGCAGTTTCATAAAACTTTGAATAACGAGTTTGGTTTCTGCAAATAACGACAGTCCTTTCGTAACTTGTTCATAACCGTTTGCGTGCCCAAAATTTGCAAACGGAATACAAAGTCTAATAAGGATATGTATACATCGCTTAGCAACACCGCTCGATTGAGCGGCATTACCAGAGGCGATCAGTAGCTTCTTCCGATTAGATTTGTTTGGTAAGCTGTGCACGAATACTATGGCCTCGCCGCTACGGAAGTGACGTAAAATTATCTTCGTTTTTTACGGTTGCATTATGTTGCTTTGTATAATTCCTCTAGGTGGTTATTCTTCTTATTTTAAACGGGAAAATAAGCTTGCATTCGTATTCACGTAACTTCCAAGTGTGAACATAAACAATACGAATGTCTGCACAGTAATATATTGCAGAATATGTTATCCACTTTCAAGTCGTTCAAAGGAAATTTAAAATTATAATAATACCAAAAATATGGTAATAATATCGGGAGGGGAATAAATAAGAACAAAAGATCCATACTTGACGTCATTTCTCAAATACAAGCTAATATTTGAAGTGGGCTGTACGTTTTAACATAGCAAACTTACATAATAGCCAGAACTAAGAGGCCATACGGCAATAGCAGTCTTTGTGTACAAATATTACGATTTGTCTAATAAACCATAGTCCAAATGTCAATAATAACCAAGATACAGGGTGTCAAAGTTAAATTTTTATTTTTGATTTTTTCAAATAACTTTTGAAGAAATGTAAATATTTCAAAACATTTTGGAAGTTACTGTTTTTTGGCCCGAGAAATTCAAATTTTAAACAGTTTTTCTGTTACGTAGTAGAGGCTTCCACCTGCGACACTTTTCTACTCTTTAAAACACCACAACTTTTTTGTGCTTCAGGGTATGATCTTTTTTCGTAAAGATATCGATTTTTCAACCTCTTCTACGTAAAAATAATATACTTTATTGATGTCGCTACGAGTAACCGTTTTAGTTGTACTTACTTGTTGCTTTCGGATGAAAACTATTTGCTATTGAGTACGAAATTAGGAATGAATAACCACTTTTTACAAAACACATTTTATTCTGATAACTTACTAAACTAAATAAGTAAAAATTATTGCTTGCGTAAGTACTGGAAGTGACCGCCATTAATTTCTACACGTTTTGTTACTGCTGTTCTAACATAGCGTCTTACATTAAAAAAACAATTTTTCTATTTATGATAGCATTTGCATTTGCAGCTTCTTGAATTATCTGTAAGAATTCTTCACGACTACTTGTTCCATCATTGTAGACATTTTATTTCATATCGCCCCACAAAAAAAAAGTCCAACGGGTTAAGATCTGGGCTAGGAGGTGGCTAAGGGAAGGCACTGCCACGACCAATCCATCGGTGTGGAAAACGTTCATTTAAATACCATGGAAATAGCGACAGTCACCTTTGTTGACTAAGTACAAATTGTATACCCATAAGATTGCAATGCAGTAAAACTTTTAAACTCAAATAACTCGAAAACGGTTACTCGTAGCGACGACCATAAAGTATATCATCTTTACGTAGAAAAGGTTGAAAAATCGATATCTTTGTGAAAAAAGATCATACCCTGAAGCACAAAAATGTTATGATGTTTTAAAGAGTAGAAAAGTGTCGTAGGTTGCGCCCTCTATTACGTAACAGAAAAACTGTTTAAAATTGGAATTCCTCGCGCCAAAAACCCTAACTTCCAAAATTTTTAGAAATATTTAAAATTCTTCAAAAGTTATTACAAAAAATCAAAAAATAAAAATTTAAGCTTGACGCCCTGTATCTTGGATATTATTGACATTTGGACTATGGTTTATTAGACAAATCATAATATTTGTACACAGAGATTCTGCTATAACCATATGGCTCCTTAGCTTTGGGACACCCTGTATATATATATATATATATACAGGATGATTCACGGGAGAGCACGAACTCGGTTGCCTATTTTTTCGAATGGTAAGCTCGTACTTTCCTGTGAAGCACTCGGTACACACTTAAAGAAATTATCACACAATGTACACTTGCAACGTAGGAGCAAAAGAAATTGGGATATGTGACTATACAGGATGGGCTAAAGACTGATGTATGATTACAATAAGCTAATGTTGTTTTCAATAGCCTCATACATTTTAAACTTCCCGCTTTGTATTTATATCTGATAGTTCGTGAAGTAACCTCCAGAGTGCATTGTTAAATTCAAATAGTTTATTGAAGAAGTACAAAACCTGGTACAAAGGTGGTTTTAATTAAATAATTGACGAATGGAATCATCATTTCAACAAGCTATGAAAACATTTTGCCAAAATAGAACTGTAATAGACCACGGGTCAGGTAGACTATCATTGAGTGAGAAAAAACAATTTTATAAGTAATTATGTACTTAATAATACAAATACTAAGTAACTTAATAAAATATCAGTTCACCGTTCAGAGGGTACTGACTTTTGGCCCACCCTGTATTTAGTGGAACATGTCTTTCATTAATTCATTCACAACAAATGGCATTCCCTTTCCTATTTTGAAGAAACTTGATTCTATTAATTTAAGATTATAAATTCAATTAATAACATACAGGTTGCTCTGAAACAAAGAAACAAACAGATATTTTTCTTATTTTTGAATTTATATTGTACAAGTATGGAGGCAATGTTGCTTGAAAACTTAAGCCTGACATGAATATGTTTAGAATGAGTTCATATCACTGCTGGTATAACTGGAAGTAATTTTAATTTCTACTTTTTAACTGGATAGCAGTATATTCTTCTTGTTTTAAATGAACTTAAAAATGGCTTGATAGTTACTATCATACTTGTAATGCAAGATAAAACGTGTAACAGGTCACTAAATTCAAAATGTTTAATAATTCATAGAAGGCCCTAGCGATGAGGCCTTTAGACATATACCCGATTTCAAATTATTTTAAGAATATTTTTTGAAACGTACATCTATTACGAGACGTAGCGATCTTCTCTTATATGCCTGCGTTGCGCGTTTAAAATGACGCAGACATAGAGGACCTACAGTTTAACGTGGGCCCCGAACCACGGGAAGTATGAACACTTCTATTGCAGACAAGATTTACTAGGCAAAATACCTCGCTAACCTCTAGCCACTTTTACAGTTACGTTATTGTTTAATTTTGGCGATCTAAAAAGTTCTGTTACAGAACATACCGTTATGTCAATAGGATTAACGGTTTCTGACTAATAAGATGTTAAGTAAAAAATTTTAAAACTTCTTGAAATTTCGTAGAAACGACTTTTATTACTAAGGAAAACAGTTTTTTAGATCTCGCAATTTCTATCACGCATAAAATTTATTATAAAAGCCCTTCTTAGGAAAATTTGAGAATAAAACAATGTAATTTTGATAAATAGCTTAAAGTTTAAACGATGTTTGAATAAATTAAAGAATCTTCAAAAAATCAAATAATCCTTGGGTCTGAGAACGTAGAGCTGGACAGAAAATTATTCAATTTGCATTAAGGTCTTCTGGTATAAAATAACAGCTTAGCAGTTACGAAGAAAATGTAACGGAAAATATGTAACTGCTGCATCTGGTTTCAGATTTTTGTAAAATGTGATTTCTTCGTTAGGATTTTAAAAACCGTTAGATATAAAATTCTATCACAATTATTATTCTGCCTAGTAAAACTTCTCTGGAGTAGAAGTGTTTACACTTCCCGTGGTTCGGAGCCCACGTTAAACAGTAAGTCCTCTATGTCTGTGACACTCTAAAAAAACTCGCAACAAAGGCACAGGAGAGAAGATCGCTACGCCTCGTAAGAGATATAGCACTCTAGGATCACAATCAAATCAGCCGTTTGTAAGATACAAGTGGTACCATAGAAGTATAACCATGCTGTTGTTGTTTTAATTGAGAGAGATCTAGGACGCGGTCTTCCAATCATATCTATGCACAGCAGCCATATTTGGCCCACTGTACACCGTAACCATAAATTTTACCTATCTCGGGTAGTTCCAACCACAGTAGAGATTTGTAGCGTGGCACGAGACCTGCGGCTTTACTTCTTCAGATTTTTCCCCGCTGGAAAATTTCACCGACCTCGACCGGATTCAAACCTGCGTTCCTTGAATTTATTTGCCACTAGAGCACCCAGGCAGTACGCTCCTTCTTCTTTTTCTCACTCTATATTAGTCCACCCCTGGACGTAGGCCTCTCCCATGTCTCCATGTTTTTCTGTGTTTAACTTTTTGGAACGATTCTGTTCCTGCGATCTTCTTGATGTCATCCAACCATCTCTTTTGAGGTTGCCCTATACTTGGTTTTGTTGTCCTAGGTCGCCAGTGTACAATTTTGTTAGTCCATCTCATTATTCCATGGCCACTTGAGGTCAGATATACGTTGTATTGCATCGGTAATGTTCTGGTTCGAATTTCGTCGTTCCTTACTCTATCCCTCAAGCTGATTTTAAGCATGGCCCTTTCCATTGCTCTCTGTGCAGTTCTTAATTCTTTTTAGCACTTTTTTGCGTGAGTGTTACTGTTTGCATGCCATATGTCATAAGGTAGGACGCATGGATAATACACCTTACGCGTCAGATTGACCAGCATTTCTGCATTTTTTAAGACGTAGCTCAATTTTTAGAACGCACCCCAACTCAAACGTATACGTCTTGTTATTTCAGCTGCTTGATTTTGTTTGTCTAATTTAATGGTATGGTATACTCGTCTAGTATTTCGAGGTCGGTACTATCTACATTGATCTGTACTTCAGTCTAGCTCATAACTTTTGTTTTGTCTAGGTTCGTTTCAAGACCAAGAGGCTTAGATTCATTATTCCGCTGGTCTATCATATTTTTTAATTCATCTCCACCGTTACTTATGAGAACGATATCGTCCGCAAATCTTAGGTGATTCAAAAATGATCCATCGATGTTAATACCTTTATTTTCCCATGCCAGTTTTTTGAATATATCTCCTAGCGCCAAGGTGAATCATTTTGGGCATATTTCATCTCCTTGGAGAACATCTATTTGTACTGGGATCTTGTTAGTAATCATATCCTCGTCTATTTTCACTTGCATGGTTGCATTTTCATATATATATCTTAGAAGATTTGAATACCTTGAGTCAATTCGGGCGTTTTCCATAGCTTACAGAATGGTCCGTATTTCAATGGAACCAAATGCTTTTCTGCAGTCTACGAAAGCCAAGTGCACGGGCATGTTATATTCGGCACATTTTTCTATTAATGTACGTATTGATTCTACATGGTCCATCGTGTTGAAGCCCTTTCGAAAGCTCGCTTGCTCAACCGGTTGGTAGAATTCAGATTTATTGTTTAGTTGATGTGTTATGATTTTTGTTAATAACAGGCAGTATACGATATTTTGTAAATACACGTTCTTCGGTCTAAAGCAGACATTTCTGCTAAACTTTTAACTTCAAATGTTTTACCAAATCAATATTTTCGTATATGGTCAGAATTTGCATTCAATTCATATAATTCTTATATTGTTAGAACAAATGATTTCAAAAATATATATTTAGTGATAATGCTACCTGCAACGGTAAGCGAAACGTCAGCATCAAGCAATGCTACAACGACACGGTCTAAGCCCGAAAAAATTGCATCTTTTGTCCGCGAAAGCCTAAAACTTTACATTCATTTAATATGTATGTATCATATTATTCTTCATCTTCTTCTTCTTTGAGATGTAGCGATCGTCTCTTCTATACCTTTGTTGCACGATTTAAAGTAGCACAGACATAGAGTCTTAGGCTCCGAACCACTGGAAGTGTAGACACTTCTCCTCGAAATAAAATTTACTAAGCAGACTGAATCGGAAAGACTGTTAAAAATCCGATGTTCCTGTACTGGGACTGGAACTCCAGATGTTCACCGTAGAAATCTACCGCGCTGACCTTTAATTATACAGTAGCGTCAGAAATTCCCAAGGAAATCCCCCTAATTGTGAAGAAAATAGTCAACTTAATATGTGGCAGTGTCAATTAATGACAAATGTTTACTCTTTTGGAGTAAAACCGCGATCAGCGTTTAGTGTTTGATTTCTGGTGCTCTAGAACATGTATACCATTTTATATAAAGTGGAAGGAAAAATAAGAATGATTTTGTATTATTTAATGACTTATAACTATTCGCAATATAATTTATTTGTGCAAGGGCATTATTAGTTATTCAAATGCGAGGCAGGTTAGTATTAAACATTTTGATCGACATTCTGTTCTCACACAATTGCATTGTTAGAATATTAATTCGAATAACAACAGCAATTAATCGAAGACTCATTAAGTTGCAGCTTTCATACCGACAAACCGCAAACAATAATGTGTTATTTAATTTTTTGTACATTTTGCAATGTGTAAGCAACCGCAGATACTATACAGTCCTATGTGATTAACACAATCAATTCCATTGCGAATAATTTTTTTAATACTTGTTTATGGCGGTGTTTTTTCCACTAACGGTGGAAATCGGCATGAGAAACATTATAACATTACAAATATCTAAGAGTGTGAGCTTACTTTATGTTACCTGAATATGAAGTCGTTTTATTTACACTTTTCAAACGAAATATCTGCCCCTCTTGGGGCTGAATTTATGAAACGTATGGATCTATAGCTCAATCAAGATCCAAAATGTTTCATCAATGTAGATTTGTTAGCTACGATTTTTAAATAAGCAGCAACATACAGTGTCTTCATTAAAAATGAATGGCACTCCTTACTATCGCCAGCTGTAGAAGGAGTAAACAACTACAAAATACTATTTTATGTGAATGTGGAACATCAAAGAATCAGGAAAGTTCATTTTAAAAAAAGATACAGACGCATACCCTAAATAAATGAACGGATGGCTTCGTAAATAGTTACGTTTTTCTTTCAGTAAATATGGACTGCGCTTACTTTGAAAAGGTGATTTACCGAGAAAAACAAAAACAAATATTTGCTTCATTCTTTGGGATCTGTATGATTTAAAGGCTTCTTTTCTCTTTTATCTCATAATCGTTTTTCGCTTCCTCTAATGAACCGTATTTTATAAATACACAGAAAATACGTGTAAAAAACAGCTTGAAACGGCAGGACCGGAATAAGGTTACAATTTTAAATGTACATATATTAGTACCTCAACATAAAATATATCGAATAATAAAGAAAACTATAAAATTCAATGCTGATCTTCTCAAATTGTTGACATACTGCGGCGGAATCCTTGGAAAACCACCGTTTACTTGTAGTCAATTTCATGATGATGCCTAATAAAATGCAGATCTATAAACTTCGCTGTATGGGAATTCTATATAAACATTTTAGAAGCAAGCGATATAAATTTAAATGCTATTTGTGTCCTTAATGAAAACGGAGACGATATAAAGAGCCGTTGTTTAATATTAACTAAGAGTGACGTTATGATGATATATGTATAAACATAGTGACTATCTGTAACTCATATAATTAACAAACATTGTAATTAGTTATTGATTAATTGCATTAATAAATTCTAGGTGTTTTATATTTTAGGAATTTTGACTGTGGGTTTTACTATTATGTATTATTTATTAACATAAAACAATACGTATATTGTATGGGGTAGAACTTAGGCATTGGTTTTCATTATTATTACAAAGAAATTACAAATTTTGTTATATTAATATTATATAAATAACATGTTAATATTAACAAATTAAATTTTGAAAAAATCCAAAAGCGACAACAGCAGCCACATATTCTTTGGTAGTTTTTATGAGAATAATTATATAATTTTTAATTTTGTAAAATTTTTTTCTTCTTCTGTGTGTAGGATAAAGGCCTGTTAACTACCTACAATGGAGTAGGTTCTATGAGTCCTCTTTGTACGTATGCCGGGCAGGAAGCTAACCTATCCCGTCCAACAAAGAAGAGAAGTTCCATTACATGGTTTACAATTGTCAAAGTATCCTAAATTTTGATTTTGAATTCGACCATAAGGCTTTTATAGAACATTAGTATTTGGTCCCTGACTGACCTATCTTCTCGTATACCATCACGAACATGCCCCTGCAACCATACTTGGATATATTTTCTTTTCTTTAGCGGTTACGTCTATTTATCTCAAAGGGAAAGTTGAGTATATTACTGAAACAAATATTTAAAAAAATTATTTTCACAATACAAATACACTTTCTCATGGGCCACTGCTTTGATCTTGTGGAACCCTGAGTATTGGCACAAAGGCATGTAGGTACTATTTGAAGTACAGGAGAGTAGGTACCTAATACATTATTAGTGCAATACACACTTCTAAAATCGGAGTTACATTCACTTTACTTGTTCTTCACAACCTTTAACTCTTAGTCGTTGCAGAAGGTTTTTGAATGAAATTCCAATAGTGTTGAAAAAATATACACATATATACAGGTGTCTCAAAATGTACCGGCAATATTTCAAAGATGAATTCCAGTACTTATTTAGAATCGAACAGTCCCGATAAACATATGTCCTAAACCTAACCGTTAACGAGTTATTGTTTATTACATAATTTATGTGGCTAAAATTTTAGTTCAACGAATTTTGTGAAATAAATACTTTATAATACATTTTTATTATTTTATTTTCTAGAAATGTTCACAATTCTCTCCATTGTGTTCGATACACAAAGCCGCACGTCGTAGAAGAGATCGCTGCGTTCTTAATATGGTTGCTAGGTTATTCCTAATAATATCGGCAGCCTGTTGTATTCTTTGGCGTAATTCTTCTACCATGTGCACTTCAGCTGCATAAACAATCTGTTTCATGTGAGCCCAAAGATAAAAATCTAACGGAGCCAGGTACGGCGAACGCGGTGGCCATACTAGGGGTCCTCCTACTCCAATCTAGCATTCCGGAAAATGTGCGTTAAGCCAAACTCTAACACGAACACATTGATGTGCTGGTGCCCCATCGTATTGATATCGCATTGCACGTCTAATATTTAATGGCAGTAATAAGGGTAGAGAGTTTTCTAGAACATATTCGTAATTCGCACCATTCAAACGGTGTCGCAGATCAAATGGTCCAATCAGAG